>VXCM01010203.1:0-19540 GCA_014773175.1 Lucifuga dentata | reverse complement strand
AACATAAAGAGATGCATTTTATAACCTTAAATGAAATACACCCACCAAATGAATTTATTAGACTTAGATTTCAGATTTTAGATTTAGTGGCCAGTTGTTATGTATGTACTGTAAATAAGCATAGAAAACTTATTTCCTGAATGTAACATACAGTTCATAATTTAAAATGCTGGTTGAGGTCCAAATCCATAAATATAGATTTCTTTTCATTCAAAACAATCCACTAGGAGTAATCTTGAATGACAAAAAGACTGAGTTTCTGGTTAATAATATTACTATAATGACAAACTATTACATACATAAAACGCCGATATGGCAAATATTAAACCCTGAAACAAAGACTAGGCTAACAGCGGTCCAGTTCATTAGCAAAACCCATCGTAGTCACGGCTAGCTAAACAGGCTTTGACATTCATTAGCTAGCTGTAGCTAACTTCCTAGAATCCCAAAGATGCATTTCAAAACATTTTCTGATAGGCTACCAAAACAACTCAATAAACAAAAATTAATACATCACCTTTTCTCCTTCATTTTTTGTGGCTCCTGTTTACCCGCCAGAACCTTTTTCTGCCGCCACCAACTGACGAAAGAATACGATTCCCATTGGCTGTTTGGTATGACAACTTCCGCTGATATTATGACAACTTCCGCTGATATTATGACAACTTCCGCTTATGACAGCTTCTGCTGATCTTTCTTTAGGGATGCAGCAGCAGGGGGCGCTATATTTATATTTACCGTATAAGCTCATGTTTAAAAAGTGGATGGGTTGGATAAATATATTTCATTAGATCCAAAGAAACAGTTCCAATCGACAGTAATAGATCTTTATCCAACAAAAATCCTGTTTATTGTTTGACTTTGAGCCGGAATCTACAGAGTCCGGACGGTGACATTGTTGGGGGGGGTGTATATATAACACAGAGCCATAGTTATGACTTAATTATAAACATAATTAACCTACTCTTATGGCCCATAAATGTTTGCAAGTAATCTATTTGTCTTTTTCTGAAGTGTATTGTGGATTGTGACAAAACGAAAAAGACTCGCAAAGGTCACTTCTTCTTTCGAAGCTGTTTTACCGTAAAATTTAGAACAACAGCGCAATCACTTTGTAGGTGCGGCTCGCTATCCTATAGTCACATTGTGTTTATAGACAGTTGTTCCCACGCATTAATAACTTGTGGCCATTTTGAAAATTAGTTTGTAGTGTGTTTCTGAAACACTGTATTGTTTGTGACAAAGTGAAAAACCATCGCACACGATCGCTTCCAAGAGTCTCCAGTTGTTTCAAAGGGGATACCGTAAAGCTTAGAACAAAAGCGCAATCACTTAGTAGGTGTAGCTATCATCTCTTTATGTTTATAATTAAGTCATTCCACGCATTAATAACGTATCTTCACGCTTTACTTTTCTCGTTCCCTCGCAGTAGTAACTCCTGGCCACGATTTAATTAATTTTATTTATTTTTCCCCCAAATGTGCCCAAGTCCATATGATCCAGAACTGGTCATAAATAGCTAGAATAATAGTTAGTAGATAACATATATATAAAATATGCTGGTATGGAATGGCTGTGGCATACTTCCACAGTTATGGAAGTAGATCCAGAAGATGTCTGCCAAAGTCTGGATTTATAGTGGGGGGGGGAAAAAAAAAAAAAAAAAAAAAAAAAANCTTTTTTTTTTTCTTTTTTCCCCTGTTTCTTCCTTTTTATCCCCTTTTTTTTTGGTGGAGGTATGAGCCCTTTGAGTGGAGTTTGCGTTGCTGTGTGGATGTTTCCTGTTTCTGCAGCATGACAGTAAAGTACAGACAACAAGGTTTTGGCATTTTTAAAATGTCACATTTAATTTTTTCACCATTATTTCCAAATCGAGCCGTTTGGATAGACCTCACACTTCTTCCAAGATGACAACCGGATACCAAATCTTTAATTTGATTTACAGTCCTTGAGAGCAGAGTTTAATAGATACATCTATGTACTGTGTATATACTGCAAGTTTTATTCAAATTACAATGCATCTGATTAAAACATCAAATATACAAACATTTTTATGACAGCAAATTATATTAATCCAAATAGTCCAGTAGTTGCTGAGTTGTGGTTAGTCTTTCACACAAAGTTCTGTCAGTTATTACTCTACAATTTTCTAAAAATGATCATTTGATTCAAGTACTTCATTTCAACGTAAAGTAAAACAGATAGGAAAGTACTGTATCTACACAAAGATTTCATACAGGAAATGGGGAGGGAGAGCAGGAAGTTGCACCACCGTTAGCTGTGCTCATTCCTGAGAAAATTCCCAATTCATTTTCCCATTGATCAACACAGCATGTCTGAATTCACATTATCACCTTTTTTCACAACAGCTTTCGTTGGATAGAAAATATAATCAATGACTGTGCAGCCTGTCAAGTAATAACGCTAAATGTGGAGGTTATTTTTGATAACCACACAGGTTAGCATAGATTATCACATAATATACCATGGCCCCTTGTTGACAATTCATATTTTGCTAATATGTTTTTTAAAACAATTATTCTAAAAGTTATGAACCGTTTGTGATAAAAATTGATGGATTGAGGGTTAGGCATGGTCCAGGGAACAACAAATTCAATTTCAATCTGGATCCAGGAATTTTAAAAAATGATTTCTTAACATTGCAAGAAAGGGTGATATTTTTTTAGATTTCAAGTTTCTCAAAAGTAATTAATCTCGAAGAAATAAATCTGGCATTTTTTATCCAGTTTGGTCTGGCAAACTGAAATATATGCTTGAAGGCGCTTTCACATCGCGGGAAATCAAACCACGTTTGTTCCGATGCCAGTGTAGATGCTCCGCGATGGTTTGGGAATTTGTAAGACCGAACATCACCAATTGGTCAGATATGAGCTTCCCCAGGCAGACAGCCGTTATTTTTTTAATACTCACATTTAGCTTGTTTTTGTTTTAGGCGAAAAAAACAAAAAACATCTAATTTTACTGGTGCTCCAAATTACTCATAATGTGAGAAAAAATAAGGAAACAAGATTGTTTAAAAAAAAATATAATAGCAAAAATGAACGCGGCTGCAGCAGACGGAGCAATATTCTGGAACGATGACAATCGATTTGAGGGAATCCGTGATGTCTTAGAGATGTTAGAAATTAGGATGAAGATGGTCCCTCATGTTTGTTTTGCGGTAAAGATGCGGCTGTAGCAGCGTAGACATCACTTGCTCTCATTCCGTAATCTTTACAGTGAGAATGCGAGGAAGAAACTCAGTGTAGGAATCAGGTAGTTATGACTCTGGATAGTTAGTAAAGAATTTAATTTAGTTCTCAATTTTTGGTGAGAAAGTGCCAATTATGGGCCTCCATTCAGATGTTTCCATGTCATGGAAAGTAAAGATGTCGCTGATTCCTGAGGAGATACTGGCTGGCTCGGCCAATCACAGGCCTCCATTCAGTCAGTATAATGAAGACTGGAACAATAATGCTGTTAGTAACTGCAGCGTGCGACCGGATTTTTATCAGCAAATGATGTTTAAAGATGAAGAACCACGTAAGTTGTGATTGCAGGTTTTTTCAGTAACTGTGCTTTCCAGTCTAAAAATAGACTAACCAATGAGAAAACAGTCTGCCTACCTGCCTGGCTTTGGCAACCAATGGGAGAAGGGCCAGCTAGTCTTTACTACTGTGCAACCAGTAGGATGCTTGGGAATGACAGGTGGGTGGGGTTTATCTTTTGTGGCCCAATCAGCATCTTTGTTATTTGGGTGCTGGATTCAGTAGTCCTGCCCTCTGAATTTTGACTGGATGATGCGGACGACCTTGTCTGGCTGTTGCCGTGGTTATGCAACAGAAGACTTGCCTACATTACCCATAGTGCTGAACATGTTGTTTGTGACCGCAGGACTGCAGCCAATCAGAATCAACTACTGGTGGCCATGGTACAAAATACAGTCTGCAACAGAAATCTCAGTTTCATTCTTAGCAGCTTAAGTGTGTTCTTAAGTGGAAACAATGAAGTCAGTGGTCTCTGAGACACGCTTTTAGCATCAAATTCCCTAAGAACTGAGCTTTGAACACAGCCGCCATGGAGCAAAGCATCTACTTTCCCTCCTCATCAGGTCCGATCCTATCAAATATCACTGAAAATCAACTAACAGTCAGGTGACCCTTGGCTATTGGTGGGGTTTTAAAATACAAACGTGATGATTTGGAATTTCAGGTGAATGGGGTGGAGAGGGGGGAGAAAGGGTGCTCTGGGGGAAGTTTTTTTTTTTTTTTTTATCATTTCAGTATAAAATCTTGAACGGGACATTCAAGTGTTTCCGATTAATCCCCACGTGAACCCACAAACGTTGCGGAGGTAAACAAAGCCAAGTTATTGAGCTGAAGAGGTAGAGACCAACACGGTGAATTTTTTTCTCTATGTACACATCCACACAGTGTTGCTGTGATGAAATAATAACGTCAATAACAAAAAGAGGCTTCTCCGTAGATATATCTACAACTCTGCTGTACATACAAGATACAGTAACGCCACCGTGTATTTTCTGAATCGTTACGGGACTTGTCGTCCTCTACAGATCCTAGTTGCAGGGTAAAAATCAGGAAAATATACACATTTGTATGCAAGTTTTAAAAATAAAATTAACTTCACAGCCCTAAAAAATGTGCAGGCTAATACAATTTCTATACAGTGGTATTGTTTTTACTTTTTTTAATTTTTTTTTTTTTTTTTTTAAGGTTGGTGTTTTGTAATTTGCTTCTCTATTTAACATATATACATAATCATACTTTGAGGTGTGAGAGGAACGCATGCTGTAGGATTCAAGAAAAGGAATAGAAAACAATTCTAAAAATATATTAAATAATTTAATCAAAGCTCTTTTTTTTTGTTTTTGTTTTTTTTTTTTTTNGGGGGCAGAACTTTAGCGCCGTGGAACTACTCCGGAAAAATCCACACAGATGAGACCATGCTCTCATTTATGCATCATTCATATGCTACTTTTTCCTTCCTAATATGAGCTCTTTGAATGCATGAACAAACGGTTGGTCTGCGGTATGGAGTCATACAGTCAAGTATACAAGTCAAGAACGATATTGCTGGTTTAACTGTTTTTTTTTTTTNTTTTTTTTTTTTGTTTGTTTGTTTTTTTTTAACCTCGGTTACATCTTTTTCGTTTCTTATATTTTGTTTATAATATTTCAGCGGTTTCCCCGTTTGCCCGTGCAGTGAAAAGAGGAACTAGCAGAAAGACGACGACTTCCTCTTTTTCCCCAAAAGACTCACAAGAAAAACTGGATCTCTCCCTTTAAGAATCCAGACTCTTCTCTACAGTGTCTTTACTTTAATAGAAAACTGCTTTTTTTCATTCTGGGTTTATTTTCTTGGTTTTGGCCTCGTTCATCATTTTAGTCACCGATTCATCGCTGAGATTTGAGTGAAAACAGCAGCCTCAACTAAAAAAAAAAAAAAAANAAAAAAAAAAAAAAAGAGTCAAGAAGGGCAGCAACAGACGAGCAGAAACCCGATTTCAACCCAAATACCTACAACTACTAAAATAGGTACTAGAAATCAAATTAAAGGAGCATGCCAGTGATTTTGCGTGTTTGAGCCCAATAAACACAATACGAGTACATGTTAAATTACTGCCAACCTTTTTCTGGAATATACTACTAGAGTGGCAAATATTATAATTGTTTTCCCTACTTTCCAGACTGCTATTGGTTCCATTCATTCCAGTACATGACTAGAATCAACCTGTAGAGATTTCAAACATGCTTGAGACCCATCACCCATCACAGTGAACGACACGCTACTTTTTGTTCAAGTTACTTACTGTATATACTCGTATATAAGCTAACCCCCGATAATGTTCCATCAATTTATTTGTTTAGCAAATTACCTGTTTTTCTGGGTATTGTCATAGTATTCCTCTGATTTTCTGAAAATAATCTACGAACCTGAAAACAAAGCAAAGGCAGCGTATGCTCTTAAAATACAGGGTCACTTTTCTACCAATGACCCCCAGAGCATGTGGAGGGGTATAAAAACTATCACTGACTACAGCAGAAGAGATGCTGAATGCCCCCCGGATCGATCTCTCCCAGATGCCCTCAACACATTTTACGCACGCTTTGAAGCACTAACTCCTCCTCCAGCTCCAGGCTCACTGATCTACCAGGTGCGCTGCCCCTCAGTGTGTCTGCTGAGGATGTGAAGAGAACACTGCAGCGCATCAACCCCCCGGAAAGCAGCAGGCCCAGACAACATCCCGGGAAGGGTTCTGAGGGACTGTGCCCATGAACTCACAGGAGTGTGGACGGATATTTTCAACACCTCACTCTCCCAGGCTGTGGTGCCGGTGTGTCTGAAGACATCCACCATTATCCCAGTGCCCAAACGTGCAGCAGTAAAATGCATGAATGACTATCGCCGGTAGCTCTCACCCCGATAGTCATGAAATGCTTTGAGCGGCTGGTCATGGCCCACATAGAAAATAACATTGACATTGATGTGGACCCTCACCAGTACGCCTACAGGAAGAACCGCTCTGCATCGGATGCAGTGGCATCGGTCATCCACTCTGCTCTTACCCACCTAGAGAGTGGTGACTCTTATATCAGGCTGCTCTTCCTGGACTTCAGTTCTGCCTTTAACACCATCATCCTGCAGACTCTTGCCAATAAACTACTGCTGCTTGGACTAACACCTTCCCTTTGCAACTGGGTACTGGACTTTCTGACACACCGGCCACAGACCGTCAAAGTCCACAGCATCTCATCCTCCCCCATCACCCTAAACACCGGCTCTCCCCAGGGGTGTGTCCTCAGCCCCCTGCTGTACATGCTACTCACATACGACTGTTCAGCTAAACACCCTGGCAACCGTATTGTGAAATTTGCGGATGACACTGTAGTGGTGGGACTGATATCACATGACGACGAGTCCTCGTACCGGCAGGAGGTGAAGGACCTGGAGAACTGGTGCGGAGAGAATAGCCTCTGCATCAATGTGGAGAAGACGAAGGAGCTGGTGGTGGACTTTAGGAGGAGAAGCCACACCCCCTCTCCTCTGTTCATCGGAGGAGCAGCTGTAGAAATGGTCCACAGCATTAAGTACCTCGGAGTCCACATCTCCAGAGACTTGACATGGACCATAAACACCTCCAGCATCATCAAGAAGGCCCATCAACGCCTCTATTTCCTCAGGAGGCTGAGGCTGGCTGGCCTCAACACCCCAGTGCTGGCAGCTTTCTACAGATGTGTGGTGGAGAATACACTCACCTTCTCCATCACCACCTGNAGTGCTGGCAGCTTTCTACAGATGTGTGGTGGAGAATACACTCACCTTCTCCATCACCACCTGGTTCGGGAACTGCTCTGCTGCTGACAGGAAGGCGCTGCATCGAGTGGTGAAAGCCGCCCAGAAGATCACTCGCAGCAGCCTCCCTTCCACTGAGGACATATACATCAGCAGGTGCAGGAGCAGTGCGGCCCGCATTATGGGAGACCCCAAACATCCAGCCTATAAACTGTTTGTCCCCCTCCCCTCGGGCAAGAGGCTGCGGAGCATCAAGGCCAGGACAACTAGGCTCAAACGTAGCTTCTATCCAGAAGCTGTAAGACTGGTAAACTCCAGGCCTCACTGAATCACACTTACACTGCTCTGCCCCACTGTGCTGCTTGTCTTTAACATGTTGCTCTGCTCTGCTAATCTTTGCATTAATGTTATTTTATTATGTTATTTTATACTAAATATATAGTTAGGAAATGAGTTATATGTTTTTAGTCGTATGTCTAGGTATGCCACCGGTCCTGAGGACTAATTTCGTTTTCATGTTGAACATGTAAATGACAATAAAGGAACCTTGAACCTTGAACATGATGTTTATTTCAGCAGCTGATTACCGTAACTGACATTAGCTGACATTAACTTTTCCAGACAGACTCCTCTTCCTCAAACAGTTCACAGTGAACTGTTTGAATTGCCAAACAGTTCACTGTGTAATGTACGGTACTGTACTGGTAGATGAAACAGCAAAAGGTTGTCTATGATTGGCACATTCTTTTGTCTTTGACCAATCACAACAGCGCTTACTGGCCACAGCAAAATGTGCTGGATAAGATGTTTAGTCAGGAAATATCTCATGCTAAGGTATGATTTAAACTATTTTCCATGGGTACCCCTGGAAATTTCCTTCTCTGGAATCAAATCTGAATTTCTCATGTATAAGCTGACCCCCCGATTTGCATTATGAAATTTGATAATAAAAACTTGGCTTATAGTCAAGTAAATACGGTAATTTAATTGATTCAACAATGAAGAAAACATATGTCTTCGTCAGGGAAGGTCGTCCCTGGTGAGGTCTGCTTTCACAGAGAAATCTTGTATGAGTGTTAGCAGCCAAAACACTGAATTTTAAAGCGAGTATGTCAGCTAAACATTTGATTTTGAAAGATTAGCGATATTTGGCTACATGACACAGAAACTAAAATATGGTTTTATGTTTTGAAAAATGGCTGTCAGTAACATAACGTGCACGCAGGGAGTATTTATTGGGCTCAAACATCCAAAACCACCAGTATAGTCCTTTAAGAGCCAGACTAATTTTTCCCAAACCTGTCGGCAGCTTGCGTGGCTGCGATCCATCCTCAGACCTCAACAACGAAGCTGGTGGGTAAAATGTGAGCGGAAAGACGACCAAAACCACAAGAATTAAACCCGATTACAAAAAACGGAATTTTCCTTTAATGCAGGAAAGTCCAACAAGCCGTCAAACAGCAAATATAACTTCAACTTCTTTGCTCCTAAAAAAAAACGGCACGTACAGAAAGTTTGCGTCTCGGAGAACACAGGAGGAGCAGATAGAGTTCAACTCCGAAATTCATCAGAAAGAATTTTTCCTGCCTGCTCGCTTCATTCTTTCTGGCCTAAAAATGTGCTCAGTTTGGCTGTGTGTGTGTGTGTGTGTGTGTGTGTGTGTGTGTGTGTGTGTACGCTTTCCTTACTGTCCACAGCAGTAATTAGGAGGCAGAAGTAGGCGGCACGTGTTTTAATATGAGGGCACGAATACAACTTGAGAATTAACGTTGGACAATCCACTTCCTCCTTTTTTCCCGTATCAGCACAGGAAATGACTAAGTTAACCTTTGGAATTTGGCTGAGTTGCGTGTTGTTACTTTGTCAAACCCATCTACGGAAAGGTTCGGCTGTTCTTTCGCGCGGTCGTTTCGCAGCTTGGAGAGGAAACGGTCTTTCAGCAGATTGACACCGTCGTCTGCCACTGGAACGAACACTGACGTAAGATTGTTGAAACATATCAGAAGCATGGTGGTGCAGCGTCCTGGCTACAGCAACGTTAGCATAATGCCTGATAAACTATATATCACTTTTTATAAACTTCATCGCAAACATTTCTGGGGCCTCATGTATAAACTTTTGCAAGTTCACCATTCCTCTAAATTCATGCGCAAAACTACAGGAACATGCATACAGTTACTTCTAATACGTGTGTGTATTATATACTGCAGAGTGAACAACTTTATATTTATGAACATTGTTCAAACATTTTTTGGATTTGTCATCTCACTCACCATACAAAGTGTCTGTATTAGACAATTCTGCGAAACTCTGGATTTTTAGTCGTCGTTTTGGAAAGGTCAGAGCCAATTTTTTACTCATTATTCTGACTAAATCTGCACAACAGTTACGGCTTGATAATGATGATTACAGAGACTTAAAGGACCATACCACCCATTTTGCATGTTTGAGCCTAACATATTCAATTTTCATACATGTAACGTTACTGACAATCATTTCCCAAAGCATACTACTGGAAGTTAAATTTTTTTTTCCTACCTTCCAGACCACTATTGGTTTCAGTTCATTCTGCTATTAAAATCAACTTGTTGATACTGTAAACGTTCTTGGGATAGGTAATCCATCATCACCAACAAGACGTGTATTCAGGTTTTTTTTAGAAGTTATGTAATTTTAGTGTTTAAGCTCAATAAAAAGCGTGGAGTGAATGTATGCCTCCACCGGGGAATATAGTCCCAAAAGAAGACCTGCGTTTATGGAAAAATTTAAAGGACCGTGACTTCATAAGGCTGTGTAACTATTAGCAGGAGAAACATGGATTTTTAAGGTGGATGTATCACTTGAATATTTGATTTTGAAAAATTATGAGATTTTGCAAAATATCAAAAAAGCTGAAATGTGGTTTTATCCTTTGGGAAATGATTGTCAGTAACGTAACATGTATGAAAATTTAATATATTAGGCTCAAACATGCAAAATGGGTGGTATGGTCCTTTAAAATACTTGCTTAAAGTTGGCAAGCAGTCGTTGCCAGTAGCATTATTAACTATTACAGGAGAAATACTACTATGTTTTATTGTTATTTTTTCCAAACATTTATAATTTTTAACAGTAGGGAGTACAAGTTAAAAATTGTCTGAGTTGCAAAACTTAAGACAAACTCAAAGGCCCTGAACGCCCCGTTTTTGATTAGTCCTTTACTTCTGTAACATGTTGATGTCAACATGTAACGTATTTGAATTTACACCCACCCACAAAGTGTGTGTGTGGCCAGCATCCATGGTTTATAGCTCTTGGGTGCTGCTAGCTTAGTCCTGACGTAGTACAGAGTGTACTTTTCCAGAATGGGGGCTTAAAGAGACGGCACTTAAAACAGCCTGTTTTCACTCAGTGTGCACAACAGTACTGACACAAGGGACAGTAGCAGTGGATGACTATGGTTTTTTGCACATTAAAGCATAGCAAAGATTTAAAAATAGATCCCAAACGTTTGGATGAACATTCAGCGTTAGCTAAAGTAACTAAATGGACAACTCAACATATAAAACCATCCGTTTTCCATTGATAGTCGATATTCTCCATCTAGTTTCCACACTATAAATAGCTGCTGAAATGCCAAATGCTCCCGTTTATTTAATTTCTTATTCACTTCTTATTTAAGTCCAGGATATTACAATTTTATAATGTTTAATTTATTTAATAAAGCAAAAAAGCACCACTTTGGGAACGCACTCAAATAATTAAAGCGACATACAGCGTAAACTGATCAATATCGATAAAGTGCTCATTCTTCAAACTGGGAAATTACCATGAATAAGGAAACAATTGTGAAATGGTGTCGAGAAACAGAAGTAAATCTCTGCTGCATGTCTTTTCATGATAAAATTTTGATGTTATGCATAAATAAAGCAAATCCATTCAGTAGCAATGAGGAGTTTTGTGCATGAAAAGTAATAGATGATCATTCAATCACTGCTACTTATTCTCAAGGCCATTTTTGCTTGTTTCCCATTTGAATCACGTATTCTTTGTGTTTTTACGTTCCAGACAGCCGTTAGATTCTGTTCATTTCTTTAATCTATGAAATTCGGTGTGCAGAGAGTTGAACCTTGCTCGAATCATATTTCTCTTTGTCAAAACTGTGACTGACGACCTTTTTATGCAAGTAATATCTCAGCAGGTTGATCTGAGGTACAATACGATAATATGTTACGTTTTGGAAAGTAGTCATATACAGTGACTCGTAGTAACGAGGCTAAAACATCCAAAAACACTGATATGGACCTTTAACTATTTTTATGTCTAAATACTGGTACAAACTGAACATAAAACATGCAGCTTTGATTCAGTAAAAGTTTCACAGGCTAAACTTCAAGCCTATAAAGTCTTTTTACTGTGGCTATTCAATGTCTGATTTCTGCTTAAATACACTATAACTAAGAGGTTATAACAGTTTATTGGTGTGTATTTTACACACCAGTATCATCCAAAAGGATGAAGCTACATTGAGCCTTTGAATGAATCCCTACCAGCTTTCATTTTTGGGTCAAGATGCTTTGGAGGGCGAGGCTGAACTACGCTTTGAGCTGACGTGGAACCGTGACGAGAAGAAGCTTGGAGCTTTTGCTGCGCGTTTTTTTTTNGTTTTTTTTTTTTTTTGCCTCACAGTAAACCAATGTTATCCCAAACTGTAGGGAGCAGTGTCTCAAAAACACACACCTACAGGATAGACGGGATGTCTTTTTCTGTGTGACGTCAGTTTGTCCGTGCGGATGCATCAAGCATAAGTCAAGCTTTAGACGTCATTCCTTAAAGGACCATGCCAGCCATTTTGCATGTTTGAGCCTAATATATTTAATTTTCATACACGTTACATTACTGAAAATCATTTCCTAAAGGATAAAACTGTATTTCAGCTTTACTAATATTTTGCAAAATCTCTTAATCTTTCAAAATCAAATATTCAAGTGATACACCCACCTTAAAAATCCATGTTTCTCCTGCTAATAGTTACACAGCCTTATGAAGTTACAGTCAACAGTCACTTAAATTTTTCCATAAACGCAGGTCTTCTTTTGGGACTATATTCCCTAGTGGAGACATACATTCACTCCATGCTTTTTATTGCGCTTAAATGCTAAAATTATGTAACTTCTAAAAAACCCTGAATACACGTCTTGTTGGTGATGATGGATTACCTATCCCAAGAATGTTTCAAGTATCAACAAGTTGATTTTAATAGCGTACCAGAATGAACTGAAACCAATGGTGGTCTGGAAGGTAGGAAAAACATTTTTAATTCACCATTCCATTAGTATGCTTTGGGAAATGATTGTCAGTAACATTACGTATATAAAAATTTAATATATTAGGCTTAAACATGTAACCATGGATGGTATGGTCTTTTAAACATCGGGCCTTTGTGTGATCACCACTGTGGACAAACTTAGACTTGCTAAAGTGCCCTTGAGCAAGATACTGACACCTACCTAGTCGACAGGTGCTGCAAAACCTGAGGGAGGAAGGAACTGTGCAGGATTGACAGAATGCATATAAAAATAACTGGTCCACCTTTATATTTTGGACTTAATAAAGACTCTGCCCTTTTTCCTTTTGGCCTATTTCCATTATTGACACTTGAAGATGAGTGACAGTTTCTGAACACGTTTCTGGCGGTGGGGCCATCGTTCTGGAGTAACTCTCAAAACCGACTTTGGCCCCTGATCTGGAGGACAAACTAAACTTTGACTTGACATTTGTGAGCGTAACGTGCATTTGAGACGGTTCCCTGCGAAGCTTTTAGAAATCCATCACCTCACATGTACGACCTTTTAACGCATCATTTATACATGAGGCTCCTGATCTTTGGCAAATAAATATTTTCTTTAGGTCAATAAAAACGATGGCCAAATGTGTAGGGGGAATACAGAGCGAAAAAGCTTATTTTATAAAGTCTTATAAATTATAGTTTCTGTTTAAAAGACATTTAAAAATACAGGGAGCTTTCAGTTGCACAAAGGCAATTGCAATCGATTGTCTGAATATGAAGCAAAGTTGGTGTAATGCAGATTTGGCAAATTTACCCGTGCAGAGGTGAAGGTTTGGAAAGCAAAGCAGCCTAATTGCATGGAGGAGAATTAATAATTGTGATTACTGAACTTTCAAAATAGAAATCTGCTTTTTTTTTTTATATGAATATATATCAAAACGGTTTTATGTTTTTTATGCTGCAATAGCTGTTAAATCCCTGTACAAACCCCCCCGAGGGTCCTCGTCTACCCGGAATTGACACGGTGGATTTGTTTAAAACATTCTGATTTGGTCACCAGAGCCTTTCGCTCACACGCCTGCACACAAAAGAAAAAAAAAAAAAAANAAAAAAAAAAAAAAAAACCACATAATCCCTCCTCATAAAGCAATTACTAGTGGATTTCTCATCATTTCTCTTCTTTGTCGCTAATATTAAACAGACACAGCAGACCTTTGAGTCTTGCTCTCCAGTGAAACGCTACGCAGATCACAGAGGGACTTCTGACGCTTTCTTGTTCCCAGTTTAGCAGCTTGTCGGGTGGGAGAGGAGATGACGCAGCAGCAGCTATTCCCACACCAGCGGAGATGGAGGCATTTCAGAGGGCTGAGCCACCGTGGAGCTGTGGAAACGAGGGCGAGGAGTGGGTGACGTTAAGATTACACATTCATGTATTAGCTGTAAAACAGTTCTGCTGTGTTCCAGCGAGGTAAATATATTTAAAGGTATTCTTCTCGTGCTCAAGATACAACTGTGCCATACTTTTCTGCAAGCTGTGCGTTTTTTGGGACAATTTTATTTACTTTTTTTAATCATTTTTCTCATATACAGCAACAACATAAACACACGGTCAAGAGAAACAGTAAGAAAAAAAAAGGGAAAAGAGAGAGGCTGCCAATTATACAAAATTGTAAATGATGCAGAATACCATACATTTTCAATAGCTACGTTAACATGGACCATAAGTAATCGGATTAGTTGCCAACCGATTAAAACTGCCTCATGTAACCATGTCAATCTGAATAAACTGAGCATATCCAAATAAAATTCTAATCAGGTTGAAGGAGGTGGTGTACACCTTTTAAGAACCCGATCAAAGTCCATGTAAACGGTACATTGGATTACTTTCCACAGTAATAGCTTTATGTGCATGCATGTTACGTGATGTGATGCTTCATGAACGGCATGGTTTGAGTAAAAGCAGAACTGATAGATGGCAGAGACGACATTCCCACTTAATGTTCTCAAGGAATTAAAAATAGTCGAAAGGCTGGACGGACATGCAACAGGTCCGTCTTTAACACAGGCGGGCTTCCGGGAAAAGATGGATGTGGGATCATCAGCGTTGACTATTGTCACGATGCAATGCATTCTGGGATTGATCCACCGAATACTTCTGATTGTTTACTTGGGACGTGTATACTCACACATCAATGTGATCAGTAAACAGTACATTCTGAAAAGTCACCATGTAAATGTACCTAGTGATGGTGTTTGTGAAAGATTACGTAGAGCTAGCTGTGCTTACACTTCTGGACTCATTTAAGTTATCAAGACATGGGTCTCAAATAGCTGAGAACTTCTAAGGAGAGTTGGTCCTCATGAACCTGAGTCTCTCCATCTGTATGACTGAAATCATTTCCGGAAGCAGGGTGGAGTCCTTCAGGATGAGTCTTTTAGCCACTATCATCCCAAGCATCAGAGACTGCTGTCAAGTTGTAGGAAGGCCCAGGTAGACTGTGAGCAGACAAAAATGGCCAAACTGGCTTCTGGCTGAATGGTCTTTTTATAGGCTTTTAAATACCAGTCAAAGATTTCAGACCAAAATCTGAAGATGATGGACAGAACCAAAGTATTTTTTGGGCCAATTTGACCTTGATTTGTTCAACTCATTTTGGAGTCGGACTGGATTTCCACCCAGCCCACGGCTGTTAGACGTGCTGTTTAATCGGCGTCCCGATGGGAGTTTTAGAACCGGATCGAAGAACGATTTGGCTGTCGGACGCTCGGATGGATTTCTGGCATGGCACAAATTTTGGCTGACAGACGATCAGATTAGTGATAAGGTACCTGAGTGCGTCTGCGCACAATTTGTTTGATTTTGAAAGATTAGGGGATTTAGCAAAATAACAGGAAAATACAGGATTTTATGTTTTGGAGATTGGTTGTTAACGTAACATGTATGTATTTATTGAGCTTAAACATGTAAAATCATTACAGTTAAGAAAACAAAGTGGTTCCAGGAAAATTCAATCACATCAATGCAGTTTTCTCTGGTGTCAAAGTCAAGAACTTCTCTGTAAGAACGGAGACCAGGCAAACATTTACACTCTGTCACACCAATGTGTAACAGATCCTCTACTTTGTTACAAAACTTAAAAACCAAGAGGAAAAGCTTTAATTTGAGCATCCATTGACTGTGTTTTCTAGTCTCTTATCCAGGTGAGGGTTGTGTTGGCAACAGGTTCGCCCACATCTTTTTCTACTCTTTTTAGAAGATTGGCCAAGTGCTCCTGCAGTCAACGTCCCAGTACATCCTGTGTGGCCCTGCATGTCGTGCTCAAACACCTTCTCTTCCTGAAAAGCATCCTTACCGCGCTTCGAGCGAGAACAGCAAACCAAGGGATCTCATCACAGTTGTATCCACAATCTTTTTTTTCTTTTAGGCTCAACACAAAGGAGCTGATTTGATTTTATACCTGCGACTGTTTCTATCTAGATCTACGTCTTTTTTTGGCTGGTTTCCTGGGCTGCTGTAACAATCAAATTTCTACTCAGGGATCAGTGAAGTCTGATTCTGTCTTATCTTGATGAGGAAACAATCTGATTCCGATTTATTTCCTAATGTGGCATATCGGCATCGTTTGTTTGAGCAGCAGATGGACTGAAGCGTGATCGCACTCCTGAGATCTGCCTTTGACTTTCAGGGTTTTCAGATCGCTTCGGAGCAATGAAAAACACTCATCGGCTAAAAACTAATCACAAAAAAAAAAAAAATACAATACTTCAATGACTATTTATATCATCAATCACATTTAATGGTCATTTATTTTGCAGTCTGTAAGGATGAGGGTGATTTTAAAGAGCCTCTTACCTGATAAAGCTTTTGAAAGCAGCTGATTGAGGGTTAATGCAGAGTGGCACTCGACTCCCTTTTTGCTGTTCCAAAATGAACTGATGGATGATCTCTGTGAGGGAAAGAGACAAACACAATTAAAAAAAAAAGAGTAAACAGGACAAATTCTGGTTTCTAATTTATATTAACTNAGACAAACACAATTAAAAAAAAAAGAGTAAACAGGACAAATTCTGGTTTCTAATTTATATTAACTCAAAGTCAAAACAACGCTTTAAAATGCATTTCTGACATCTGTGAGGAGACAGTGTTTCCGATCCGTGTTTTCAGATCAGGATTAGGATTTTCCATGACTTTCTCTTATGGAAGGTCGGTGGATACATAGCCTGTTAAATGTTTTATTATTTATGACGGAAACAGCATGTCTCCAGTGTGTTTGTGCACATTGGGTCTCATTCACCAACTGTTCTTAAGGAGAAATTTCTTCTTAAAACATGCTTACGTAGTTTCCATGAAGAGTCTGACGTTCACCAATGTTTTCTTATTTGTTCTGAAGTAAGAACAGAGTCTACACACACCAAAGAGCACACTTATGCACATCTGAGTGCTGAATTTGTACAAAATAATTGGTTATTGTGTTTTTTTTTTTCCAATTCTACAGTTGCTTTACATTATAGGATTTAAATTACAACAATATTTTTATCATTCATAATAATTTTTATTTTTTATCCTTCTCCAGATACAGCGTTCACTGAAGGAGTAATAGCATTCCATNTTTTTTTTTTTTTTTTTTTTGTTATTTTATATCCACTACTAACACTATTAAATTTGACAGCTGGTTTGCTGTTCACTTCCTGCAGCAGCTCCTCCACTTCCTGCAGCAGCTCCTCCACTTCCTGCAGCAGCACCTCCACTTCCTGTAGCAGCGCCTCCACTTCCTGCAGCAGCGCCTCCACTTCACAATGACTAAAGTGTTTCTTACGTTTGGAGTCCGGTGCTCCATCGTCTTTAGATTTTCATTTGGGCATTCTTCTTTCTCAACTTTTCACTTTCTATGTGTAAGGCCCTGCTGTCTCATGCTCTTTTATGGGGATGGGCGGGGCATTTACCTATGCTAATTAGGAACAACTAGCATGTGCTTTCAATTAACAAGGACAATGGGATTCATCATTATAAGAACAAGGGTACGAACAATTCTGCGGTTTAAGAACATGTCGTGAATCTGACGTAGACTTTTCTTAGGACCTTTCTCAAGAATAAATTTAAGAAAAAACCTAGGCAGATATTGGTGAATGTGCCCCACTGTTCTCTTTACTCTGCTTCACTCATTATGTTCACATGCACGTTAAAACTTTGATTATACTCAGATTAGGGTAACAAATCTTGTTTTTGTTTTTTTTTTCCAAATGTCACGTATACACTTTGGTCAGATTGAAAGTGCTGTGCTTTCATGCTTTATTCCTGTTGGTTGGCTAACAGTCATATGTCGTAGCAGCTGTCAAACTGAGATTTTTGGTCCTAAATTTCAGACGCTGTTAAGAGTTTTGTAGCAGGTTGTCTCTGGTTACAGAAGCTGTAAATCAGCTGCCCGAGGACATGTCTCATACTGTGATCAAGGACCACCGCTTTGGATTTATGACCAAAGATTTCATCGTGATTGTTTCACGATTCTTCATTTTAATCTGCGTCAGCCCAAAATCCAGCTCTGAATATGGCTGTAGGATTGCTGTTGCATGTGGTAGGCAAAACTGAAACAAGTGAAGAACTTTACAGGGCAATTCCGAACAGATTCAGCTAATCTGAACTAAAGAGTATCACAATGCTGAGAAGACAAAATTTTGTTATTTCTGAATCCTACAGTTCTTGTAAGACGGTCAACAACTTTTCCCTTCGTCCCCATGCCTTTTCAAATGCCAACACTCCAGCAGAAACATTCAAACATGCCTGACACCTCCATTCAGTAAGATTCACTCACCTTTGACCTGTCGCACGGAGCTCAGGTTCTTCTCAAAACCATCATCAAACTTGGGAGTGGTGACAGGCTCAAAGTCGCTCGTGTAAACGCGTCCGGAGGATGTGGTGTAGCAGCATTTGCACATGCATGTATGATAGCGCAGTCGACCCTCATCGAGGTAAGGGTGCGCCAGGGCATCCTTTGCTGAAATCCGCTTTGACTGGAGGCCAGACAGACACATTATTAATGTTTATCAACCAAAATTATTAATTCTTTCACATCATTTCCCAGTTCGTTCACTGTCTATACTGTCGCACCTAAGAAACAGCTGTGATACATCTTTCCAGGTGTTCCTGGCAATGTATTTGATAATGTGTTTGTTTTGTATCTGCACAGTGTACCAGTAAACATAATCAATATAACCAATATACACCCAATCGAATCTGGTGCTTGTTTTGTTTGTGCTTCCTGTGTTTCTGGCTTCAAATGCCACGATTCAAGTTGAAGCAAGATAGTCATGGCAGACCTTACGTGGTGCTTTCAGTCTCACATACAGTGGGGTCCAAAAGTCTGAGACCACATAGAAAATCTGTGATGTTTTCCATGTACATGTGGAAATAATCAGAAAGTCTGACATCACAAGGAACATCGTCAAATCCTGCTGGGATTTGATGGAAAAAAAAATCCTGCTGGGATAACTTGGCTCATCAGGTTTTTACAGACTTGTGGAGTCCATGCCAGCTGGATGATGCTGTCATTAAAGCTAAAGGGGGGCATACCAATACTAAGATATTCTGACATCCATACCAAATACTAAGATATTCTGACATTCATACCAAATACTANCCAATACTAAGATATTCTGACATCCATACCAAATACTAAGATATTCTGACATTCATACCAAATACTATGATATTCTGACATCCATACCAAATACTAAGATATTCTGACATTCATACCAAATACTAAAATATTCTGACATTCATACTAAATACTAAGATATTCTGACATTCATACCAAATACTAAAATATTCTGACATTCATACTAAATACTAAGATATTCTGACATTCATACGAAATACTAAAATATTCTGACATTCATACCAATACTAAGATATTCTGACATCCATACCAAATACTAAGATATTCTGACATTCATACCAAA
>VXCM01010202.1:10000-17276 GCA_014773175.1 Lucifuga dentata | reverse complement strand
GCACTGACTTATTATTTTATATGTCGCACACACACACACACACACACACACACACACACACACACACACACACACACAATGAACTGGAATAAACTGGAAACTCACTATTTAAAGCTCAACCTCAACCAAAGACCAAACAAGGAAAATGTGTGATGTTTTAATAATAAACTAGCCGAAAGAGAAAACAAACATCTATAATAAGCATCATATTTTTCTGGATCTACATCTGTAAGTATTAACGTTGAAAATGTTTGCATGTTAATCAGCACCATCTCCCCTACACATTAATTGTTGTTGCATGTTTCTGTCCATTTGTTACTGTACAGCAATTCCATTGATGAGCCTCCTGTCCAAGCAGATGTTTTAGTCCACAAGATCCAGATCCTTATCCAGATCTGGACTAAACTGCACCTATACATAGTTTATCATGGGATGAATGCACTTGATTTTTTTTTTTTCCCCCATTGAGACTGGCATTTTAGTTTTGACGAAACTGACAAAAGAAGTCATTTTGAAAAAGTCCCGGAGCTGCTCCTGGAACCAAATCCACACCAAATTTTAAGGGTTCCACCAAGTTTCATCAAAATTAGTTCAGAATTTTTTTTTAATAATCCTGCTTACAAATGAACAAACAGACACAGGTGAAAGCATAACCTCCGCAGTGGTGGTAACAAACAACAAAACCCACAGAAGTAGTACTGGCCTCCATTTCAAACTGAGTTTTGAGCATCATATTTCTTTTATCTTATATTCATAGCCACAAGTTTGAGCTCAACATCAGTCTGGTACACAAGAGAACACAGAGAACATGAATGTTACACAGGAGGAAGAACAAATTGAAAGAAGTCTTAACAAAAACTTATCATGCTGACCTTTACTTTGCAAACAATAACAGCTCAAATCCTGTATTAGACATTTTAGACATTTTTATGCTGTGTGTGTGTGGGGGGTCTCGTGTCCATACAACCCTCTGTTACAGTATACAGCAGAGCTTTTAATAAAGCAGAGCTGATGTGCAGCTGAGGCTAAGTAACAGAATATTTTCTTTAAAACAAATTTCATCTTTCATAGCATGTCTGACCTGCCATTACTTGACACATCTGCCAAATTTTAACACTATATTAAATTGTTCCTGTGAAATTCTAAATTGTATTTACATGATAATACCATCTTGATGTGTGAAATAGCATTAAATCTCTTTTATAGCGAGTGAGGTGTTTTTCATAGCAGCTATAACAGTGGTACGTCGCATTGTGAAGTGGTGTGAATATAAATGGATTTTCTGCTGTTGACCAGAGAAAGGCAGGATGTCTGGAGAGCTTTCCCTCGGCATAAACATCAAGGAGCCACGATGGGACCAAGGCACATTCATGGGACGTGCCAAGCACTTCTTCATGGTCACAGATCCCAGGAATGTCCTGCTGTCCTCTGAGACGCTGGAGGAGGCCAGAGTCATCGTGGAGAACTACAGGTAGATGTCAGCAGATTGTTCTTTTAGAAGGACAATAAGGATTTGGGGTGAAATATTTGACTGATGTTTTTAATAGTTTTTGGAAGATAATAGGACGGCAGAAACAGAAAAGCTAAATCAGGCTTTGGATACACAGATAATATGTTTATTGGATCAAATCATTGCTGATTTGGACTTTTTACAGGATTTGTTACAGGTTTAAAAAGTAAAATTACATGAGATATTGTAAGACGAGATTTATTTTTCTGAATCTGAGTTTATGTTTTATTTTTCTGTCAATTTATATACCAAAGCAATATATGTTATTTTAACGTTTATGTTGCATTTATGAAGGGACTTGGTATTTGCCCATGAAGATGGTTGTTTGAGAGTGATGGGTTGGCGGAGTGATTTTGGGAGAGAGAGAGAGAGAGAGAGAGGAGGTTGAGGGGGAGGGCAACGGGGGAAGGGGAACAGAAGGTTGTGAGGTAGAAGTGACGGGCTGAGAAAATGAAATAAAATAAGGCTAAAACTGGAGAAATCGTCCCTGTGCTGTACTTGACACACAACCTGAAGAGTAAGTGATTGAGAAGAATATCTCTGTATTACAATATTTACTTTTAATAGAATTTTTGGTTTTGTCAGAATGATACTGCATTTGTCAGTATTCTGTATGGAATTTCATACTGAGCCCTGGATTTGGCTCCACAGAAAAGGAGCTGGCTAATGTATGCTCATGGGCAAATTTCCTTTCTTTCAAACTGTCAATCACTTACTTTGTAACATAATTAGTTTGATGTATAAACGGGTAAAGATTGTAAAGCCTCATCTGCTTGTTCGTTGTTCAGTGTGGTTACTTAGGTCTGTAGGCATAAACTAATTGTTGTGCTTGTGTTAGAATGCATTCAAAAATCAAAGTGTCAGTATAAAGAAAACACTCAGAATACGAGTCCATCGTTTGATGTTTTTTTCAGAGCTGGGATCATGAAACCTGGTCTGACGGAGGATGAGCTCTGGAGGGCCAAATACATCTACGACTCCGCCTTCCACCCCGACACAGGGGAGAAGATGTTTGTGATTGGCCGAATGTCTGCTCAGGTGCCAATGAACATGTCCATCACAGGCTGCATGCTCACCTTCTACAGGTACAGAGACTTGATTGTCTCACTGATTTTTATACTCTATACTGAAAATAGCTTCATCAGTTAAAATAGAGGGGGGGAAAAAAAACATGACATGGAATTATAATAAATAGAATAAACCACACACTCCCACCTGACTGTAAATTAAATCTTAATGCTGCATACAGTGCATTTAAAATGGGGAGTTTAATCGCTGCAGAGTGAAATCCTCTTAATCCTCTCACTGCTGAATGCTGATGGATCGTTGCACTGGTGATAGGCTAGCGGAGTTCCTGGTGGGTTTATATATGTAAAAGTGCTGAAATGATAGTGATATCAGCTAGTCCAGTTTCAACAGTGGTCAATCCACTGAGTCTGTCCTCATGTCTGTAGTAGAAACACTGTGAGGAGACAGACAGAAGTCCTTATTTTTCTGAACTTTTTAGCCAAATCCTCTCATCCACACACACTGACCTGTGCCTCCCTGGAACAGTTCTCCATTGGTTTAAGTCTTAACTCACATTGCAGCCTTGCAGAGTATGGGGGGTGCGGTCGTCTTATGCTGGATTTACACGACCACGCACATGCAACCTGATTCCGATCTTTTACTCACATGCGACACAATAATATGTATCAGATACGCTTCCTGAAGATGTAAATGGTAAAAACACACATGGAATCAGATATTCCCAGATCTGATTTGGGCCACTTGCATATGTGGAAATAAATCAGATATGTAAAGGATATGCTATTGCTGTCTAAATACACATATCAAAATTTCCTTCCCATTCTGACTCTGACGGCCACCTTGTCTGCTTATGGATAATGTAAGCGTCAATACGATAACCACTCTCTGTAAATAGCAATGGAGGACGTAGGTCTACTAGATATATATATGTCAGGCTTACTGATGTGTGTTACTTACTGATGTGTCAAATAGACATGTTAGTGTGTGATAACAGGCTCCCTTTACAGCAGCAAAAGTCCCACTTCTCCTCCATGATTGACAAAAATATGTGTCCGGATGGGAGAGATAAACACTCACACAACATATCAGATGTTTCCCTCTGCATTTGAGAGTTTCTAACCCATTGATCATATTTTTAAATAGTTCTCTCATCTTAGTCTGGTTTAGAAAAATCCTGAAATATTTTAGCTTGCAAACAATAACTCAGATTAACTGAGATTAATTAAGATGAGCTGCTCATCTTCAGTTGTGTATAAAACATAAATAAAATGACTGATGATGTCATCAGATCTGATCTTTAGCAGGTTAGGATTTTCCCTCCAGAGCTAAATAGCCTCTATGATGCTAAATTTAAATACACTCTGAAGTCCAAATCCACCACAAGCCAAGAAGTCAACTGAAATTAGCGTAGAGAAATTAGCTAAGCTAACACTGTTAGCAGCTAAGATAACACTGTTCATACATCACAAGTTACTTCTGATAAAAAATGACCGCTTTGCTAATTTTACTCCACCGTTAGCTTTGTCTCTCACAGGAAGTACAGCTAACTAACGCCCCAGCTATGTTTCACTGAGTCAGCATCACTTGCTGTTTGTTTTCCAACTCAAATCAGCTGATTTGCTCTCCTCCTCATGTCTCGTGACTTTCATGGTATTCACCAGGTGTTTCTGCTGCAGGTGGAGAAACTAATTTGTTATGTTTCCACCTTTAGCTGTTAACCAGTTAGCTTGTAGCTGGACCATTTCAAACAACAGAGGAAGCTCCTTTTTAGGAAATAATTCATCAGACGCTCACCTGCTACTTGTTTTGTTTCTTGTTGTTGTGCATGATGTGAAAATTCATCAACATGTCATTACGCCGTGATGTCATTCATAGCGTGATATGACAAATTTTTAATCATAAAAAATATTATATTGGTATTATTCTGAAAAATATGATATGCCACAGTCCTAATGTAAAGTAAACAATGTCACAATTATAGCTTTCACTATTAATTGTCATGTTGTAAACTCTGAGCTGTTCTGTCTCTGTGTTTGTAGGACGACTCCAGCAGTGGTGTTCTGGCAGTGGGTGAACCAGTCCTTCAACGCCGTGGTCAACTACACCAACCGCAGCGGAGACGCCCCCATTACTGTCAAGTAAGACGCATTCTCACCTGACTTCCACTTTAGGTCCTTCCTGTAGCCTTTAGTCTGTAAGGAGGCTGTGGGAGCTGCTGGCCTCTCCCCTTCCCTCACAGTAGTATTATGTCCCAATATTAAAGGAACATACTGGTGATTTTGCATGTTTGAGCCCAATAAATACTATCCACATACACGTTACGTTACTGCCAACCATTTTTCAAAACATAAAACTGTATTTTAGTTTTCGTGTTATTTTGTTAAATCTCCAAAACTTTTAAAATTAAATGTTCCACTTTAAAATTCAGTGTTTCACTTGTAAACACATATGCCTGAATGTAGAAGAGACGGTCTTTTTTCATTTCTCAGGAAAAGACATCTTCTCCTGGACTATATTTCCTGGCAGAGATATACATTGTATTCCTTGCAGCTTCATGTTGGATCCGTTAAATTAAGTTACTTCAATTAAAAAAATAAGAAAATCTGTGGTTCACTGTGATAGACTATATATCTCAGCATGTTTTCATTACTGGAATGAACTGAAACCAATGGCATTCTGGAAAGTAGGAAAAGCAATTGTAATATTTACAGCTCCAGTAGTATGTTTTGGAGAATGGTTGGCAGTAACATGCATACGGGTTGTATTTATTGGGCTCCCACATGCAAAATCATGGGTATGCTCCTTTAAGCATGTTCACCCTATGTCACCATGCACTCATGCTGATGGTGGTTAAAGGACCATACCAGCCATTTTGCATGTTTGAGCCTAATATATTCAATTTTCATACACGTAACGTTACTGACAATCCTTTCCCAAAGCATACTACTGGAACGGTGAATTAAAAATGTTTTTCCTACCTTCAGGACCTCCATTGGTTTCAGTTAATTCTGGTACGCTACTAAAATCAACTTGTTGATACTTGAAACGTTCACCGCGAACAACATGTACATTCAGGTTTTTTTCGAAGTTATGCAATTTTTGCAATTAAGCACAGTAAAAAGTGTGGAGTGATCTGAACAGTGAAATGATTGCTGCAAACTTGTAACAACTGTATTACGGCCACCAGTGTACTGATGCCATACTCTGGATGTTGGATTGCAGTTAGCCATAGCCTGCACTGCTCAAAGTTAGTAGGAAAAGTATGAAAATGCAGTTGTTCGTAATGGCTGTAAGAATTTTCACATCCAGGAACAACACACTTCATGGTTTTAGCATTATCTTCCAACTTTGTGTCTCTTGGAGATAAAAGGTTGTGGCGTGCTTCAGAGAGCAGACTGTCCAATCAGATTCCCTTGTAGGAGGGGCATCTGTCCTGCTGACTGATCCATCACAGAACTACACAGAAAAAATGTACGTCTCCAACACGGAATATAGTCCCAAAAGAAGACCTGCGTTTATAGAAAAATTTAAAGGACCATGACTTCATAAGGCTGTGTAACTATTAGCAGGAGAAACATGGATTTTTAAGTGGGTGTATCGCATGAATATTTGATTTTGAAAGATTAAGAAATTTTGCAAAATATCAGGAAAGCTGAAATAAATATTTTGGGAAATGATTGTCAGTAACATAACATGTATGAAAATTGAATATATTAAGCTCAAACATGGAAAATGGGTGGTATGGTCCTTTAAATTGTTGATGGCTGTTCAATACAGTATTTCTTGTGGCATAACATCTGTCCACGTGGTGTTTAGCCAACAACCTGCTGCTGAACACCTCAAAAACCAAGGAGGTCATTGTAGACTTCCGAAGGACCAGAGTGGACCACGCCCCTCTTTACATCAATGGGGACGTGGTGGAGACAGTGAGCTCCTTCAGATTCCTAGGAGTCCACTTATCGGGGGAGCTGACCTGGTCCGTTAACACCAAAGCAGTGATGGCGAAGGCCCAGCAGAGACTACACTTCCTGAGGGTCCTCAGGAAGAACAAACTGGATCAGAGGCTGCTGGTGACCTTCTACCGTTCCACCATCGAGAGTGTAATCACATACTGCATCTCTGCCTGGTACGCTGGGAGCTCGGCTGCGGACAGGAAGGCCCTGCAGAGGGTCATAAACACGGCCCAGAAAATCGTCGGCTGCCCTCTGCCCTCCCTGGAGGAGATCGCCGGCTCCAGATGCCTGCGAAGGTCCACCGCCATCCTCAAAGACCCCTCGCACCCAGCGCATCACCTGTTTGAACGGATGCCTTCTGGCAAGCGCTACAGGTCAATGAAGGCCCGCACATCCAGACTAAGGAACAGTTTCTACCCTTGGGCCATCAGAACACTAAATCACCGCTGACCTGGACATTACTCTGTCAACGTCACCATCATGTGCAATTCTGTTCCCATGGCACCTTGTTCACCACTTTAAATCGGTACCATGTAAACTGTGAACTATATTCTGATTGCTGCTAACTACCTGGTGTTTATTACTCTGTGCAATACTTATTGATTGCTGCTACCATCCCTGCTACTGTTGTAAATATCGAAATACACACATCTATATCTATATATATAAATATACTTGATACACTTTTTTTGATATACTTGATATACACTTTTGATATACTTTGATATACACTTTGATAAGTATATTTATCTTTTCAGCTGTGTAAATATAATTTAAATAGATG
>VXCM01010202.1:0-7500 GCA_014773175.1 Lucifuga dentata | reverse complement strand
GAATGACGGTCATGAGTTTACATATAGACGTTGTCACTTTTAAGTTCTAAGCATCACCATGGTAATGTATTCTATGCACATACCATAGGAATGGCGTCCTGAGTTAACGTGTAGATGTTATCACTTTTCAGTTCCAGGCATTGCCACGGTAACGTATTCTTAACAAATAGTGCAGGAATGACTTTCTAAGTTTATGTATAGATGTCACTCGGGTTGTTTTTTTGTTTATGTCTTTTTTTTGGGGGGGNCATTACGGACCCCACGGGGGAGATAGTTGAGTAACTGGACCCACCTGAATTTTAGTTGAATATCTCTGGTTTATAGTCATGCTGCATTCCTATTGGTTGGTTTATAGTCTTGCTGTGATCCTGTTGGTTGGTTTATAATCATGGGGTGTGGCAGCAGTTACACTGGGAGATTTTGGTGCTGCATTTCTGACTGTCAGAATTATGTAGCAGGTTGTCTTTGGTTGCAGGAGCGCCAAATCCACCATCTGTGGCTGTGTCTCATCATAACGTAAGACCACCATTCTGGATCTACAAGCAGCGATTTCTTCATGTTTCTCTCATGATCATTATGTTTCATCTTTGACAGCCCAAAATCATCCAGTGTGTTTTTCTTTTTTTCTTTCTTTCTCCACTCAGAATGTTTAGGATCTGTGACGCTGGACACACCGCAGCTTGTGTCCTCTACATGATTTTGTCTTTTCTTTGTCTCAGGGAGCTGAAGTATGGAATTCCAGTGACGGATGAGAATGGGAACAGGTTAGGAGAGTCTGCCAGCGCTGCCAAGCAGGCCATTGTGCAGGTGGTGGTGTCCCGGATCGGCATGGCGATGCCAGCCATGGGTAATTCAGCACGCCATCTGCTGCTTTACAGATCAATACGCTCCTGTTTGTGGATTTATGCATGTCAGTAACCTGTGACATTTTGATGTTCATGAAGCAGAAACATTCAGCCAATTTTGTTTTTTTTTTTGCACAGCCATCCCCCCTGTTATAATGAACGCTTTAGAAAAGAGAGCTTTCATGAAGGTAAGTATCCATGAGCACACTTTAGTTATAGAGTTACAAAACATTCCACGTCTTCATATGTATGTTCTTTGGTATTTACAGTAAATATACCTAGCTTTTTTTGTAAAGAGTTTGTGCATACAAAGTGTTATTAATACTTTTAAAGTAGGGCTGAAGAATGCATCATTTGACAAAGAAAGTTCACTTTTTCATGGCTAATCCAGTCTAATTCATTTGATACAGTCAAATATATACAGATACAGGCAAAACTTAAATTTAAATTCTAATCAGGTTAACACAATAAGGTGATTTATTTCAAACATCATGTAAACACTATAGACTGATTAAAATTGGTCATAAATCAGAATCAATGTGTATGACTTACTCTGTATTTTTGCCGTAATCACAGTATAGACAAAAATTAGAGGACAGTTTGGATGTACGCGTGTTGATATTCATCATAATTGAATGTCACACACATTCTATCTCTACATTCAGCACATTTACATGCTCGCTATACTCTGTTATTTGTTTAAGGCAATAATGCAACTAAAACTAAGACTTATACATGGATGGAATTAATAGCATTCTGCGGTTCACTGAATATACCGGAGGTGTTGTGTAATCAGAGTATGAATCTGAGTATAATCAAAGTATTAATGTGCATGTAAACATACTGACTGAATGACCATGTACCTTTTTAATATCACAGAGTACACTACATTAAAATTTCAGTGTTATTTTGTATTTGTAATTATTTAAACTGGAAAAATTCATATTAATTGACAATCAAAATGTAAATTGCCAGATTTAACCAAGATTGACTAATTTTCAGCTGTAGTTTGTTAAAGTAGTTACCTGCAAATATAAAAAGATAAAAATGTGACCTACAACAGAAAAAACCTGCAATAAAAACCATTTTCAAAATATCATCTGCCAAAGAACAGTCCAGCATTTTGATCAACATGAGCAGCAAAGAAATACTTGTTTCCAGCGTGGTTTTGCCAGCTTTAATGAAAGTGTGCAGCACGTTATGCGTCACGTAACGTTTCTGATTTTCTCTCTGCAGCGGTTCCCGTTTCTAAACGCTCCGGTGCAGGTGGGGCTGGTCGGTCTGTGGTAAGTAGATTCGACTGGTTATATATGGTCATCCGAGTGTGTGTGTGTGCATGTGTGCGTGCGTGCATGTCATGCTGCTGTACATACTGTGTCTAACGTTCTTCTCTGTCTGTTTTCAGCCTGGTGTTTGCAACCCCACTGTGCTGTGCTCTGTTCCCTCAGAAGAGGTACGTACAGCTGAACACACAACATACGCACACACACACACACCTGTAGCAGCATTTTAACTGTTTACCCTCTCTCTCTCTCTCTCTCTCTCTCTATCTCTCTCTCTCTCTCTCTCTGTTTCTCTCTGTCTCTTTCTCTCTCTCTGTCTCTCTGTCTCTGTCTGTCTCTCTCTCTCTCTCTCTCTCTCTCTTTGTCTCTCTCTGTCTCTCTCTCTCTCTGTAGTTCTATGAGTGTGAACGGTCTGGAGGCAGATCTGCAGGAGAGGATACGACAGATCAATCCTCACACCACTACCGTCTACTTCAACAAGGGCCTGTAGGACCAGCCAGCACACACACTTTCACTCTCACACACACACACACACATCCCATGGGCACAAGTCAGAGGGCAAAACACAATTTATTTATGCATTTTGTTTTTCTGTGTGCTCTACCATATTTTCATTCTTTGATTCTGAGTGTAACGGTGGAAGGAGTCTCCAGGTTATATTTAAGTTTCATTTCCCAACATTTTGACTTCTTTGTGTGGAGATAATGAAGCCGTTTGATTACTGCTGAATGCTCTCTGTACGTTCAGCAGGTCAAATGGGAAAATGTGATGATTCTCTGCATTGTTTTCTGTGTCGAGTCAAAGTGAAAAGTTAACAGGAGATCATAAAGTTACTTAATTCTGCTGGAATCGCATCATTACCAATATATTTACATTCACTTTCATATACTTTCATTTAAGACTTGTGCTTGTAAGTTTTATGAATGTAAAATGGGGGTAATTCATAAAAAAACAGGGTAAATACACAGTGTCATGCTATATAAGCGCCATAATAATTTAAGCTCATTCATAAAGCTTCTCTTACGTTAATTAGGACAGCAGAGAGATACAAGGTGAGTTTCAGGTAAAATCACATGAAGATCAGCATGTTAATGAGCTGCTTCATATTTAAGAGTCATGACTTATCCTGATTCATCTGCTATTAAACAGAAACGGACATTAAATCTGCAAAGAAACATAAATTTTGCTTTAGAACTCCAGACTTTAAGACTGAGACTAAGGTGAGAGAGATGAAAGGGGTGTAGAGAGAGAGAGAGACGCTGAGCATAAAGGAAGAGGCTCAGTGTCACTAGAATGTGTGTGAGATCAGATCAGACTCTATTTAAATAAACTAACTGATCAGCTTATCGGTCAAATGTATTGATCAGTAACGTGAGGCAAATACAGTTTAAAACATCAGATTTCATACTGATGAAATTTCCCGTCAGACTGAAACGCATCTAAATTATAGTGTCAGTGTGTTTTATGAATCATTTCCTGACATGTAAATAAGGAAATATTGTAGTAATGCCTCTTTTAAAAAAAAAGAAAAAAAAAAGCCGGTAATAGACATTTATGAATGAGGGAACGTGGCTGCATGATGATATTATGTACGTGTTAAATCTGGCGCTGTGTTTTATGAATTACCTCTGGAATCTTTTGCCCCGCCTCTTCCCTTGCTTTGATTTCCAAACCTCTGCTAGCTGTTATCGATTTCCTCTGTTTGAAAACGTAAAGTTAGTTACACACTCCAGCATAATATTTGCAAGTTGAACCAGCAGTGAGTGCTAAACAGACAAAGCCTTCATCAATGCGTCCTGCTTTTGCTCTCCTCTTCCTCCCTCATTTACCAGCATAGCTTCTTTCTCTCCTTTAAGTGTACTTATGGCTCTTCCCATTCGTAGACCAGGAGACGATGCAGACACAAAGCACAGCCATGATTTTTTCAAGGCCTTTTCTGATTGGACAGGAGCTGATGAAGGAACTTAGGTCAGCAGTAACGTTAGTGAATTCTTTCTGATGCTGTCGTGACGTGACGGGAACAAACCGTGTTGTATGTAAATGTTGTTGCTAATAGAAGATGCTTTGATGCAGTGACATGCAGATCAGACAATGACTGAATACTCGGATCACGTGAAAAAAACTTTCTTTTTGCTGGTTTTAATGTCGTCACTTCCACTAAAGAATTAGTGCCAGGCTGCCTTTTTACTTTGGACAGTATGCAACACTTAAAGGACCATACCAGTTATTTTGAGCCTAATATATTCAATTTTCATACATGTTACATTACTGACAGTCATTTCCCAAAGAATAAAACTGTATTTCAGCTTTCCTGATATTTTTCAAAATCTCTTAATCTTTCAAAATCAAATATTCAAGTGATACACCCACCTTAACAATCCATGTTTCTCCTGCTAATAGTTATGTAGCCTTATGAAGTCACAGTCCTTTAAATTTTTCCATAAATGCAGGTCTTCTTTTGGGACTATATTCCCTGGTGGAGCCATACATTCACTCCACACTTTTTATCACGCTTAAAATCTAAAATTACATAACTTCTAAATAAACCTGAATACACGTCTTGTTGGTGATGATGGATTACCTATCCCAAGAACGTTTACAGTATCAACAAGTTGATTTTAATAGCAGAATGAACTGAAACCAATGGAGGTCTGGAAGGTAGGAAAAACATTTTTAATTCACTGTTCCAGTAGTATGCTTTGGGAAATGATTATCAGTAACCTTACATGTATGAAAGTTGAATATATTAGGCTCAAGCATGAAAAATGGGTGGTATGGTCCTTTAAAAAATTCACCTTTACAAATGTATTTTGCACTTGAGCCATGTGTATGATTGTACCAAATAAAAGTAGTTTATAACCCTGTAAATTACAGACCAGAAATTAGTCCAATATAAGGCATTAATTAATGTAATATATCTTACAAATAGCAGGAAATTATCCTTGAAATACTAAGATGAAGTTGAGTCTTTATTAAAATGGCTTCCAGTGGCGTGTAAAAAGACGGTGTTATTATACTTATGCAGTAAATATGTTTGCAATTATTAGTATTTCAAGGCCAATTTCCTGCTTTTGTGCAATTTCTGTGTAATTTTCCTAACTTCCTGTAATTTACAGAGTCAGTAGACAGTCGTGTTACGAAGCTGTTTGAGTCAGAGAGTTTATCATCCATTCCTGCTTCTTTTAATCAGATTGTTATTTATTGGCTGAGCTTTGCTTAGGTGCTCTGTGTGTTTAGATAGTGATGATTGTGTATTTAATACATACATACATACAGATGATTTAGCATGTTTGAGCCCAAAAAATACTACCTGCACATGCGACATTACTGCCAACCATTTTCCAAAATATAAAACTCTATTTACAGTAGTTTTCATGTTATTTTGCCAAAAATCTTTTAAAATCAAATGTTTAGGTGACACAACCACCTTAAAATTCAATGATTCACCTGCTAAAACTTATGTGTGAATGTAGCAGTCTCGGTCATTTTAATTTTTCAGTAAAAGCCGTCTTCTCCTGGGACTATATTCCCTGGCGGAGACATACANGTCATTTTAATTTTTCAGTAAAAGCCGTCTTCTCCTGGGACTATATTCCCTGGCGGAGACATACATTATCTTCTGTGCAGCTCCATGTTGAGTCGGTTAAATTTAGTAACTTTGACCAAAATAAATAAATAAGAATGGTGAAATTTGGCTCACTGTGATGGAGTATTTTTCTCAAGCATGTTTCAAGTCTCTGCAAATGAATTTTTATAGCTTACTGGAATGAACTGAAACCAATGGCAGTCCGGAAGGTAGAAAAAACAATTGTAATATTTACTGGTAAATGATTGGCAGTAACATGACATGTATGCGGGTAGTATTTATTGCACCTCAAACTGGCAAAATCATTGGTATGCTCCTTTAATGACGTGTCAGCTGAATTTATCCAAATGTGCTCTGTATGGAATATGTAAAAAAATAAGTGTATTTTTTTGGCTATATTTATATTATCACACACAATGTTTAGTAGAGTTATTTCTTATAGATTTTGTGGTCAGGGTGTGTTTCTGCTGGTGACCACTAGATGACGCTGCTGAGTCATTAGAAACAGTCTGCCAGCTGCTTGTGTCACAGGAGAAAATGAAGCACAATTATACATATATAGCACAAAGCATGTGATAAGAAAGTGTCGGTGTGTAAATGCTAATGAGTTCTGAGATTAGCAGAGGTGCTGTCACACATCATAACTATATTTCAGTGTTTATATGAAGCGTTGTTGACTTTGTATGATAGTAAAACCCACAGAAGCCGTTTTACTCTTTATATTGCTCCATACTTGACTTATCACTGTTTGTGAAGGCCCCGTATCTCCAGAGATCTTTTCAAGCATCGGGAATTGTTTTTGCATGGTTGCGTGAGCGTTCTGAAAGGGATTTTCGAGCTAAAGAGAATTTCTTCAGCCTCTGAAGGTGTCAGCGTCACTTGAATTGGTGTTTCCGAACTCTGATGTTGTTGTTATTTTAAAGCTCGTTGATTGATTGTGGCTGTAAAGGGACTGTAGAAACGATAAAACTACTCAGTTTTTATGAATCAACTTGTTTCCAGACAAAATTAATCAATACATGTCGGCGTAATATTGAAGAGTTTCATTCCAAACACTGTACGTCCAAACAGGGAACATGCTGCTGCCAGATATTATCAGGCCACAATAAAAAAATGATTCTGTTCAATCAGAAAATGACTCTTAGCTCTTATGAGAGCGAGTGTCATTTCTTGAAATAAGAGAAGTCTAATTTTGGAATGAAAATTTTCTCTCTTGCTTTTTTTTTCCTCTCTGTTCTCTTGCATGGAAAGATGTAGGACAGGTGACTGGCTTGTGTTATGAGCTCGTGCCTGATCATGTGTCTGTCACAGTTTGACTCACTGCTAACGTGAAGTCTTAAGGCTCCAGGATACTTCATAAAACACTCATGACAGAAGACTCAGGCGATTTGGGATCTCTGTTTGTGCTTCTCCACCTAAAACAAAGTCAGTATCCACTGAACTAAGGTGTCATCCAGAGAACCAGCCTGCACTTCCATTTCCACATCTGTAGTGGAACCGGTGCGTCACCAACGCAGTAACAGCAGGAGTTTTTTTTTTTTTTTTTTTTAATAACAGTGGAAATAGATCAGTTTTATGATGTCATCACAGTTCATACACTGCAGAGCAGAAGTTTGAGGCCATCCCCAGATTTAAAACAAAAACAAAACATCAATACTCTGTTTTACAATTTATTTCAATGGAAATGACAAAAATACATAAAATAAATGTAAGTAATTAATTTTCAAGAAGAATTAGTCAGCAGTAGCACATCATGTAGCCACTCTGGCTACAGAAATGATTTTTC
>VXCM01010199.1:0-10003 GCA_014773175.1 Lucifuga dentata | reverse complement strand
TTACATGTATGAAAACTGAATATATTAGTCTCAAACATGAAATGGTATGGTCCTTTAAAGAGTCCTGATGATAAACATTTCTCTTTGCGTTAGAAAGTTTCTAATTCATATCATATATATATAAACTTATATATTTTATATTTATATATATATATATATATATTTTACATTTTTATATATATTTTATATGTATATATATTTTAGAATAATTATTATTTTACTTTAAACCTATTTTACTTTGAATTGAATTTGGCTTTTATTTAACACCTAAAAAGCTGCTCTGACAAAAAACTCACCAACACATCTTGGCTTGTGAAAATCTGGACATTTCTGATGAACGTAAACAACAAATACGGCTTTAAAAATGTTGTTTCTGGAAGTGATATTTGTTGTTTACGGAGCGAATGTGAAGACAAATGGATCATGTGACCATCAAGCATGGAAGATTTCTTTAGAATCATATTTGTTTTTATTGTTTCTCTGTTTTAGGGGAGTTGGGGAAGAATTTCTGAAGGATTTTTATGCTGGGTTTCATTTAGAGATTCTTAGAATTTTAAAAATTACAGAATCAAGATTTTTAAAAATGAGGATTATTGAATGTTTTTTCTTTCTAAAAATTTCTAGAATTGAGAATGTTACAGAATCAGGAATTTATTTTTTAAAGGCGTAATTATAGGTGACTTTGTAGACTAACGCAGCGCTGATTTTGACACCAAAAACTATTATGGAATTTTTTAGGTGAGAAATAAAAGCCATATTAAATACAGGAAAAGTTTAAGACTCCAGAGGTTTGAAATGCGTCAGCAAGTTTGAGACGCACCGTCACTCTCTGAGGTCAAAGTCTGGTCGGCAAATCAGTTTCTGTTTCTTCCTGGAGACTTTTGATGTGTCAGACACTTCAGATTGGTATCGACTTTCTAAAAGCAGCATAGGTCAACTTTTATGTTCATTAAAATTATTAAAAGTTTTAGTATTTAAAAATGATTTAAAGCTCAAATGCGAAACTTATGTCATTAAAATGTGTTTATTTTCTGACCTATGTACAGCGTAGAACATCAGGTCTGTGTGACAAACTCAGACTGCATACATGCTAGAAAAGCAACGGATGTCATGTCATTCATGATAAAACTGATATAATTTTTTAATATGATAAAAAATTGTTATATCATGATAAATTGACAAGCTTGTAGTGTGATGACGTGTTGATGAATTTTCACGTCATGTAGAACAAGAAGAAACCAAACCATCATGTTTGAAAGTATCAGCTCAGTGTCTGACGAATTATCTCCTGTTTGAAATGCTTCAGCTACAAGCTAACTGGCTAACAGCTAAAGGTGGAAACACAACAAATTAGTTTCTCCACCTGAAGCAGAAACACCTGGTGAATACCAAGAAAGTCACATGATGAGGACAGCCAATCAGCTTTGAGACACAAAACAAACAGGAACTGATGCTGACTCGTAGCATAGCTGAGTGTTAGCTAGCTGTACTTTCTGTGATGAGACAAGCTAACGGTGGAGTTAAGTTAGCTTAGCTTTGACATGTTTTCAGTGATGACTTGTTGTGATGTATGAACAGTGCCACTAGCAGTGCTAGCTTAGCCACTATGCTAACTTCAGCTGAGTTCTTGTCTTGTGGTGGATTTGGACTTCAGAGTGTATTTAAGTTTANTATGCTAACTTCAGCTGAGTTCTTGTCTTGTGGTGGATTTGGACTTCAGAGTGTATTTAAGTTTAGCGTCAGAGGCTAATTAGCATCATAACCTGCCAAAGATCAGATCTGATGATGTCATCAGTCATTTTACTTGGTAATAAGTTTCCTGATCTGTTGTAGAATTTATCTTTTTCTGTTATTAAATTCTTTAAGCTGAAAGTTTCAGCTCTAAAGGTGTGGCTGTCGGAGAGATGGAATCTCCTCTCCCCACTGACATCAGCCCAACTCTCTGACTCCGCCCACACGCCCACCTCTACCTGCAGCTGGTCAGGTGTGTTGAGCTGTGAAAGTAATGAGGGTTTTAACGCCTTTTTCATGCCCTTTTTCTTTCTTTCTCATCGTCTGTGCTTCAGAGAGAATTAAAAGTGAAACTATGCCACATTATCCCCACATCAAACCCCGCCCCTCTCTGTAATGAAGCTGTGTGCCCTTATTCCTGTTTATGTGGTTAATCCCATTACATAAAAAGATACACACACACACACACACACACACACACTCTGAAGTGAACGGGCCTGACGCCGAGGGAATCTCTATTCTTACTCATCCCATCTAAATATTTATCCTGCTGACAAATTATAAACCGCAGCAGAGAAGATCTTCCTGTAAACACGGAGCCGCTACCAGATTAGCATCCAGCTCTGATGTCCGTGTGTGTGTGTGTGTGTGTGTGTGTGTGTGTGCGCGTGTGTGTGTGTGTGTGTCAGGGCAGCCTGCAGTTTGCAAACTGTCCTTTAACCTTTGCAGTCTTACGTCTTTTTTGTAGTCTTACTTCTTAAAGGAGCCGTGTTATGATTGCATGTATTTTTACACATTCAGACACTATGTGGCATGTTTTTGGCGTGTTTCCACCTTCAGGATGTAGGAGATGAGATTTAATTAAAGAGATTTGACTGTAACTACCTGTGGCTGCTGTTTGTCAGGCTGCTTTAGCTGGATTTGTGCCTTGCTCACTGTGCGGCAACACGTCCGAGCCCTGCGCCGTGGTCGGCATGTTTGAACGGACATGTGTTGCTGATGTAGCAACACGTGTCATCGAAAAGCAACATTCAAATACGACCACAGATTATATTCCAGTTTTCGGAGCTGCTGCGGACATGTCGCCATTCCTTCCTGCTCACATCATTTTAAAGTTGAGTCTCCACTGATGCGTCAGTTCTGCTAACAGCTTTTCTCTGATTGGCTGCCCATATGAAAGGTCAGCAGCAGATAGGTCAAAGTTGAATTTTGTCATACTTTGAGTGGTGGCAAAGCGGAGAATCTTAGTGATGCTTGTCACTCAACAGTGTTGTCATGGTGATTTTAGAACCGTATCCTGTAAAACCCGTGATTATTTTCTGATTTTTGTTTTTAACATTTATTTCTGTTAAAGCTCATTCAGATTTGGTCTGTGAAAAGCCTGACACAGGAAGTGAGGTAAAACATAGTTACGTCATTTAGCTGTAAGAGCAAACCTTCTCATTACAGACTAATCGCATCCCGTCCTGGGTAATTACTGCCCTGCGTACAGTCTGCAGGCAGAGCTTTAACAGCTTTTATCCTGCTGTATCTGCACATTAAAGCCTTTTTACAGCTTCTGCTTCTCCTCAAACCCCAAAACACCAAGCAGGAACTCTGCTGGAAGTCTACAAAGGCTCTCAGAGACACCAGGAGGAGATCACATGTCAAACCAGATCAAACCGGATCCTGGCAGTCCACTTTGACTGACTCTGGAAAAACACGCCTACTAACTTTCTACAGGGACATTCAGAAAACCAGCCTCTGGTGACCCCATCCACCTCTGAAGAGGGGGCCACCATTCAGAGGAAGCACCCAAGAATCCTACTTAAAGAGGAACCCTAACCCTAGAATCCTCCTTAAAGAGGAACCCTAACCCTAGAATCCTCCTTAAAGAGGAATCCTAACCCAAGAATCCTCCTTAAAGAGGAACCACGAATCCTCCTTAAAGAGGAACTCCTAGACTTCTCCTTAAAGACGAACCCCGAGAATCCTTCTTAAAGAGGAACCCCGAGAATCCTCCTTAAAGAGGAATCCTAAACCAAGAATCCTTCTTAAAGAGGAACCCCGAGAATCCTTCTTAAACAGGAACTCCTAGACTCCTCCTTAAAGAGGTGCCCTAACCCTTGAATTCTCCTTAAACAGCAACCCCTAGACTCCTCCTTAAAGAGGAGAATCCTCCTTAAATTGGAGCTCCTAGAATTCATCAAGGATCCTACAACTTCCTTAATGACACCAAGAAACTTCTTAAGGACTTTGAGAACATCATCAAAGATCCCTTGAACCTCCTCTAGGATCCTTTTTGCATCTTAGATGACTTCTAGAACATTCTTGGAAACTTCTTAATGGGCACTGAACAGGTTTTCATGATGCATAGAACCTCCTTAAAGGAGCATACCAGTGGTTTCATACATTTGAGCCCAAGCTATACAACCCACATTCACGTTATGTTACTGCAAACCATTTTCCTAAACATACTACTGGAGCAGTAAATATTATAATTGTTTTTCCTACCTTCCAGACTAACATTGGTTTCAGTTTATTCCAGTAATCAACTTCAGAGATTTTAAACGCTGCAATTTAGTCAAGTGGAACTCTGCCACTAATGTGAAAGACTCCAGTAAATATTTTTAACATATTCTCCCAAATTATTTGCCTCTGACGGTAAAGGCCTTTACATGTACAAAACCTGGCATGTGCAAGGAAAGGCAGTGTGCAGCGGGGCATGTCTTCATACGTGACGCATCAAGTATACAACAAGCTTCAGACAGAGAAAAGATGAGGAAGAGAAAAAGGTGAAATCTGAGTCAGGAGAAAAGGAAGAAAATTTACAAAGAAGAACAGAAAAGAAGAGAGGTGGAGTGGAGAAAGCGATGAAAAAGGAAATGAAGGAAAGGAGGCAACTAAGAAGGAGGAAGCAGTAGATAATGAGGAAGATGAAGAGAGTAGGAGAAGAGGAAAAAGACGAGCAGAGGAAGAGAAATGTGGAGGAAAAGGGAAGCAGAGGATGAGAAGACACTGAGCAGGAGAAAAGGAGGAGCAGAGAAAAAGAAGGAGAAAAGGAAGAGAATGAGAGGAGGAGGAAGGTACCTTTCTTTTGAAGTGTTCAGATTTCTTTGACATGTTCTTCAACTTTCTATGAAGATGGAAAAGTACCTGAAAAACACAAATATTTACTGTTTGTATTTCAGACCTGCTTCATGGATACCTGTCAGTCAGAACTCAGGGAAGGTGGAGCGAGCTGGAGTTCCTGACTGGGAATTCTGGGATGGATAGGTTAGGTTAGGGTTAGATTAGGTTAGGATTAGGTTAGGTTAGGGTTAGGTTAGCGTTAGGTTAGGTTAGGGTTATGTTAGGTTAGCATTAGGTTAGGTTAGTTTCAGGTTAGGTTAGCTTTAGGTTAGTGTAGGTTAGGGTTGGGTTAGATTAGGTTAGGTTAGGGTTTGGTTAGGTTAGGTTAGGGTTAGGTTGGGTTCAGGCTAGGTTAGGGTTGGGTTAGGTTCGGGCTGGGTTCGGTTAGGGTTAGGTTAGGTTCGGACTAGGTTAGGTTAAGTTAGGTTAGGTTCGGGTTAGGTTAGGGATAGGTTAGGTTAGGGTTAGGTTAGTTTAGGTTTGGGTTAGGTTAGGTTCAGGTTAGGTTCGGGCTAGGTTAGCTTACGGCTAGGTTAGGTTCGGGCTAGGTTAGCTTACGGCTAGGTTAGGTTCGGGTTAGGTTAGGGTTAGTTTAGGTTAGGTTTTAACTTGTATTGTGTGATACTTCCACGTCGGAGATTGGGTTTTTTGAGTTCACCATATTAGTTTCATACCATCTGTTTACCTGATGTGTGTTGAGGTACGAGCAGCCACATGTTTGAGTCCTTTAACAACAACTCGCATACACGTTATGTTATTAACAATCATTTTCCAAAACAAAAATACGTATTTTAGTTTTGCCATTATTTTCCCAAATCTCCTGTCCTTCAAAAATCAAATGTTGAGGTGATACAAACACCTTCATACTCAATGTCCCACCTGATAACAGGTACGTCTGAATGTAGAAGCCATGATTGTGTTTAATTTCTCGATAACAGTCATCTTCTCCTGGAACTATATTTCCTGGCGGAGACATACGTTTTCTGCTGTGCAGCTCTGTGTTACTCCAACAAATAATAACGGCGTTTTGTTCTCTGTGATGATTATTGATCTTAGCACGTTTCACATCTTAAAGCTGATTTTTATGGCATGCTGGAATGAAATGACCAACCGAAGGATGAAAGGTAGGAAAAACAATTCTGTTGAGGTTTGTTTGGGAAAATAACGTAACGTATATGCAGGTTGTATTTATTGGGCTCAAACATGCAAAATCACCGGTATGCTCCTTTAAAGGCTCTTTTTTTAAACACATTTTTCACCATAAATCTACCAGAGATTTTTTAAAAATCAGGCTGTTAAAACAACAAATGTTTATTGTTTTAAACTGAAGTTTTTATTATCAAGTCATAAATCCGATGCTCATTAAAAACTTTCCCACAGATGAATTCTTTTTTTTTTTCCACAGATGAATTCTTTTTTTTTTTCCACAGATGAATTCTTTGAACTTTGGACTCTGATCACAGCTTCTTTACTGTCTCCATTTACTTCCACTGAATATTAAGCACTTAAAGGAGCATAACGGTGATTTTGCATGTTTGCAGCAAGTAAATACAACCCGCATACACATTACGTTTACCGTCAACCATTTTCCAAAACACTACATTAGCAGTAAATATTAGAATTGTTTTTCCTACCTTCCAGACTGTCACTGCTTTCAGTTAATTCCAGTACGACATAAAAATTGACTTTAGAGACATGAAATGTGCTGAGATAAATAATCCACCAAGGTGAACAAATCAAATGTATTCCTCTGCCAGGAAATATAGTCCCAGGAGAAAAGACTTTTACTGTAAAATTAAAAACCATTTTACCTTGTAGAACCAGACGTTTTAGCAGCTGAAACATTGAATATTAAGGCGTGTATCAGCCAGATATTTCATTTTGACAGATGAGGGGATTTGACAAAATAACACAAAAACAAAAATAAAGTTTTATATTTTGGAAAATGGGTGTCAGTAATGTAACATAACAAATATGCAGGTAGTATTTATTAGACTCAAACATGCAAAAGTCACTGGCATGTCCTTTAAATCATCCTTTAAATGACTTGTCATTTTCTATGTGGTGATTAAATTAAATATATTCTTGACTGAAATTCATGACGAATCAGCAAAACTTCATTTCACAGTTTATGAGCAGCTGCAGCTTTTTTTTTTTTTGACCTTTGCCCTCTGTGAGGTTATTAACAACCTGCACAGTTAATGAAAGTCAAACATTAGCCGTGAGCATAAACTCTGGCAGTTACTTCTATAAATAATTTAACATTTATGACTCACAAAACATCAAAATTAACAAAATTAAAGTCTGAAGCTCACTTCCTCTTCAGAAATTTTTAAAAAAATCAATCAATAATTGACAACAAATTTTAATGATCAATCATCATACTTGTCATTTCATTTAGTTAATTACAATTTCTGGTATTAGGTGCTTAAAGGAGCATACCAGTGATTTTGCATGTTAGAGAAAAACAAATAGAACCTTCATACATGTTACATGACAGCCATTTTCCAAAACATAATACTATTTGATTTTTCAATATTATTTTGCCAAATCCTCTAATCCTCCAAACTCAAATGTTCAGGTGATGCAAACACCTTAAAATGTTTCACCTACTGACAGGTACGGGTGAATGGAGAAGACACGGTCAGCTTCATTTCTCTGTAAAAGCCGTCTTCTCCTGGACTATATTTCCTGGTGGAGACATACATTTTCTTCCATGTCCGTGTTGCATCAGATAAATTAAGTAAGTTTGAAAAAAAAATATTTGCGTTTTAATATATGTCATGTTTTCTGTGGTGATTATCTCAGCACGTCTCACGTCTTTATGTCATATTGGATTGAACTCAAACCAATGACAGTCTGGAAGGCAGGAAAAACAATTCTAATATTTACACCTCCGGTAGTATGTTTAGGAAAATGGCGCTCAGGAAAACGTGCATGTTGTGTATATGATCCTCAAACATGCAAAATCATGGTCCTTTAAGCCTCATTCCTCCACTGATTTAAGCTGAAGTCCTTCAGATCACCTAGTTTCCTCATACCTGACATTCACCTGAGCAAAACATGCTGGTAAGTCATCCATCAAACACCTGACACTCACCTGACCTCTGACTCTGACCTGAGGGCAAAGGTCATCAGTTGGCAAAATGTTGGATTATTTTGTTAAATGACCTAACTCAGTAAACATAACATCAACATTACTCAGTGAACCGTGTGTTCCTGTGCGTACATATGCGGCTGCACCAGAAAACAGAAAGTGTGACCTTTGACCCCGCTTCCTGACCTTGGTGTAGCAGCAGCTGATGAGCAGCAGCGGCAGCAGGTACCCGAGCAGCAGCATGGAGACCCGGTACCAGCGCCTCCAGTTTCCGCTCCACTTCTCCCAGCAAAAGGAGCTGTTCGGGGCGGCGGGGTGTCCGGTGAGCACCTGGTGCTGCGCTACCGGCACCGAGCAGATCAACGACACCGCCCAGATCACACACACACCGGCCATCGCGTTCCGCCGGGTCCGTACGCACGGAGAGGTTTTGGAGCGAACCACGGCGATGTACCGGTCCACCGACATGGCCACCAAGGTGAAGATACTCACCAGCATGCTCACCATGACGAAGTAGTGACCGAATTTACAGAGAAACGGGCCGAACACCCACTCAGGCAGTGAGTACACGGTGGCGTGGAACGGCACGCAGAAGAGCAGGAAGGAGAGATCCGCCACGCTCAGGTTCAGGATGAAGATGCTGGTGCTGCAGGACAGCTTCGCGCCTCCTCCTCCTCCTCCACCGGACCCCCGTTTACCGATCACCACCATGACTAGCGTGTTCCCGATAACGCCGACTACGAAGATCAGCCCGAAAATCACCGGCACGATCACCGCCTCCGGTCCCGGTGATCCGCCCTCCGTGTCCGCTCCACCGCGCGCTTCAGACCGGTTCGACTCCGGGAGTTCAGCCCAGACAGAGGAGTCGTTGCCCGGCAGGAGCATGTCTGCTCCTCCGCTGGCGGAGCAGGAGAGTTTACCGGAGGAGCTGAAGAGGAGCGACAGAGCGACACAACGGAACGTTCACCGATAATTCAACGGCCATACTCAAAAAAAAAAAAAAAAAAAAAAATGAAATTCACAGTTTAAAGTCCAAAGTGTCTTTTAGAGACAAGCTGGACACTTCCGGTATGAATACATCTATTTAACAAACATAAAATATGATTATCTTATAACAGGTTATAACGCCGTCATTAACAACATTAATATGCTTTGGTTTGGGAATAAATGTTGCTTTATAATCAAAACGGAACGTTCTCTAATCTCAAGAATTGTTTTACAAGAAAATTTATTCCAATCAGGAATATGACAAAATGCTCTAAATAGCTTCATTACAACACAATATAATACAATACAACACAATACAATATAATATCACATTAAAACACAATACTATGCAGTACAATATATAATACAACAATACAATATTTTATTGCCATGTCAACTTACAGTTGATAGGAATTTATCTCACTGTGAATCATAATACATAAATAAATAGACAAACATACATATATATATATATATATATCCTGATAAATCTAAGAAGTGAGTCCTGATACTTATTAAAAATGTTATAGCGATACATTATATTTTCAATATAAATTATCCCGCATCCATTAATTTTGTTCCCACCAACTCCAATCCATCTTAAGTGACTAGTATACATTTTATTATGTAGGAATTATCAGAGCACTTCCGGGTTTGGTCTAAATCTGATTGGTTGACGCTCCGCTCAGCGCTCTCTCGCTCTGATTAGGCGCCTCGGTGATTGACAGCACGTTTCCACAAAGTGACGTAAACTTTCAGAAATGACTCGTCAGACATTTTAGTAGAAAAGTTAGTCAGAGGTAGAAAGTCACGAAGTACAGAGTACTGCTTCTCTCTGCTCCTTTTATCACTACTGCATGTGTTCATTTGCTGATTCACATTGTACATTGAAGGACCATACCGAGTTTTTCATGTTTAAGCCCAATAAATACAACTCATGTACATTACATTACTGACAACCATTTTCCAGAACATAAACTTCTATTTTAATTTTTCTGCTATTTTGCCAAATTTCATCTTCTTCTTCTTTTCCTTTCGGCTTTCCCTTCAGGGGTCACCACAGCGAATCATCTGCCT
>VXCM01010191.1:0-17601 GCA_014773175.1 Lucifuga dentata | reverse complement strand
TTCGGGCTTGGGACCGGCACAAGGAGGACACTGGCTTGTGCCCCCTTGAGGCTGCATTAACTCTTTCTCTGAATTGCCTGTCCTAATTGTTTTTTCCTTTACATGATAAGGTTTTTGGGTTGTGAAGCATTATGTGTGGGCCTGTAAAGCCCTTTGAGACACTGGATGTGATATTAGGCTACAAATTAACTTGACTTAACTATTTTTTTGCGTCCCAAGTGGTAAGAATATAAAAATAACAATGTTTTCTCTCCATTGTTCATCCTGTCAACAGTTTTTCCTTGTGTAATGGACAGTACAGCCTCACAGGGCTGTTTGGTGTCTACAGACCTGACTGTGTTGTATCCAGAACTCTCTGTCTCTCTCTCTCTCTCTCTCTCTCTCTCTCTCTGTGTGTGTGTGTGTGTGTGTGTGTGTGNTCTCTCTCTCTCTCTCTCTCTCTCTCTCTCTCTGTGTGTGTGTGTGTGTGTGTGTGTGTGCCTCTCTCTCGTCTGTGGACTCAGTCAGCTGTGTCTTCTTCCTGTGGAAATGACAGCGCACCACTCCTGTTGTTGTGTTTACAGGATCCTGTGAATGAGATCACACGGCGCTCTCATCGTGAACAAGACAAGAGTTTAGACAGGAAGGAGAAACATTCCCTCAGCCTGCGAGAATCTCACACAGAGGAGTCGGCTTCCGACTTTCTTCATCCTCCTCCTCCTCCTCCTCTCTCTCCTCTCTGTCTTATCATCCTGCCCTCCTCCCTTCTCTGCCTCGCTGCTTCATGTCTTTCTCCACCTTTAACACCAGCTGTTGGCGAGAACCAGGCTAATTGACAGACTGACCTGAGGAAAAGTGGTGTTACTCCTTCCTTGTCTCAGGATCAAACATCCGTCTTGTCTCTCACCCATCCTCTCATTTTCTTCCTCAGACTAGCACACAGTTAGCTCTGTGCTCCATTTTTTCCCTCCAGACTGGGAAATTAATCACAGCCATGAATGTGGGCAGCCAGTTATGATACAGTGCACAGAAAATTAATACACCCCCATTGAACAATTTTGACATTTTGTTAACCTAAAGTGTAAAATTAAAATGCAACAAATCCATATTTTTCCTGTTAATCTGCACAGAATATTAACAGTTTCAAAATAAAAAAAATAGTTCTAAAAAGTTTCTTGCATTAATTAAAAATAAACTGCGATATCTAGGCTTGATAAGNCCCCCCCAATATAAATCACTTAAAGTATCACAGGAACAACCTCCTGCCTTCTAATTATCTTCTAGATCACATAATAACTTAATGTTCAAATAACTTGAGAACTGAAATAAAAGAAGCTAATTGGTCTTTCAGACTAAGTGAAGCCAAACACAGACAGCAACACAGGTTCAAAGACCTTCCACAACAAGTCCATCACAAAGTTGTGGAAGGACCCTCATCAGGTGATAGAAACAGATTTCCAAGGTTCTGAATCTACCTGGAAGCTCTGTTAAGCCCATCATTAAGAAGAGGAAAGAGCAGCACCTGATGAAATCAGGACATCCATCAAAACTAAGAGACAGAAGACAACAGTTCAGAGAGACACCGGGAATCCAACTAGCAACCTGGAAAGACCTGCAGGGGTTTATGTCCAACAGAGGACATCATACAACATCAAAGATACTGCAGCATCTGGTGGCAAGAAGAAAGAACTTTATGAAAAAGATCCATCTGCAGTCCCAACTGGTCAGATGAAACCAAAATAGAAGTTTTTGGCATAAATACCAAATGTTACGTTTGAGGAAAACCCAACATAGCCCGTCACCATGGCAACACCATCCCAACGGTGAAGCATGGCGGTGGCAGCATCATGTTTTGGAGATGTTTCTCATCTGCAGGGAATGGGTCAGGATTGAAGAGAGGATGGATGGAGCCAAGAACAGGGAGATTCTGGAAAAGAAAGTCTGAAAAAGACTGAAAATGGTCAGAAATCCATATTTCAACAGAACAAAACACAAGAACAGAGCTTCCATGGAGGCTGAAAAGAACAAGGAGGATTCTGGAGCAGTTGAGTCAAAGCTCTGACCTAAATCCCGTTGAAAATATTTGGAATGATTTGAATGTTGCTGTTCATCAGGAAAACCAACCAGCTTCTCCCAGCCTGAACATTCAGCAAAGAAAAGAGGAGGAAGACCTCAGATCCAGGTGAGCAGAGAGACAGGAAGCTGTAGCTGCTGCTAAAGGTGCTTCAGCAGGTGCTGACATGGGGTGAAAACTTCATTCATGAAGACTATTCAGTTAAACCAATTAAACAGCTTTCTTTTTTATTATTAAAATGGTTTCACTGCATTCTTATGTTTTGTTGCTTTGGATCAGGATAAAATAAGTCCTGTTTAATTCCATAAAATTTACAGATTCTAGAAAGAACTAGTGAATACTGTGGAGGGTTTTATTCACTTTATATCACTGTGGCTGAGGAAGGCAGAGCGTGGGAGAGAGAGAGCAGACAGACAGTTTGACTCGCTCCGACAACGCTGAACTTTAACAACGGCTCACCACCGAGTCCCACCTCCAGCCTCCCTGTGTCAAGAGGCTTTCTTCTCATCACTCGCATGTACAGTTCATGTCTTTGCACGAGTCGTCTTTGACCGATGGCGGAGACGAGCCCCCCCCTTCAACTTTCACTTCAGACAAATATCTGCCAAATCTTTTCCCAGCCTGTTCTCCTCTCCTGTCTGCTGCTACTGTTCTTGTCTTCCTCATCCTCGCTCTCCGTCTGCATCTTCATGCTCGTGTGCAGGAAGTATCACGTCCACGTAACATACACGCCTTGTGAAATCTAACTTGCTGCCTATTCACAATACATGACTTTATGTGTTATGATCAGGGATCTTGAAGTCGCTGCAATTTGCAAACTACAGCTGTACTCAATTATTCAACCTCCTGGTGTGAATACAATGTAAGTATATCAACAACTTAGTAAGCAGTCAAAACATGTTTATTAATACATATTTAAGTGATTTTGAGAAGTTGAGTTAATTATAATTCTCTCCATAAATGTGAAATAAGTTAGCGCTGAGTCAGTATTTTGTGGAGCATCTTTACACTTTATAACCTCCAATAAACGTTTCTACTAAAGCTGCACATGATCCTTACATCTCTCCACTGGAATCTGATTCCTCACATGCGAAAGTTTCCAGCTCACAAATATTCTCTATACTCAAGGAAATTCCAGGACTGATTCCTGCACCAAGCTTCAGTTGACGTGGATTTGTGTTTGGGTTCGTTGTCTTTTTGAAAACTCCAACGATCACCAAGCTTTAATTTACACACTGAAGGCATCGCGTTATTCTCCAAAATGGCCAAGTCAAAGAATCCATGTTGAGAGTCACATGGACAATAATGTCATTTCCTGCAACAGGAAAATATGACGTCCATGGCTATATCCAAACTATGATTTTTTTCTTTTTTTTTTTTTTTTNTTTTTTTTTTTTTTTTTCTGTAAAATGTGTCTGTAAAGTACAATGGCGTATTAGGGCCATATAAGACAGGGAGAAAAAAAAAAACAAGGGGCCATTATTTCAAGTTTTTCAACTCGCAAATTTGCTAGTTTTAAAACTCATACAAAAAAGTCTGTACCTTTGTTCATATGCCGTATGTTTTAAAAGTCCATATGCTTATGATAATTCAATGATACATATGTGTATGATAATTTGATGATTTTGCACTAAAAGCACAAGAATTTCTTTATTACTAAATCTGATGGAAAAGTATAATTTAATACGGTCATGTGCAGGCATAGTCACAATGTGAGGCTGTTCCAGTTCCCCCTTACTATTTTTTCTGAGTTTAAAAACCAGCAAATTTGTGACTTTTAAACCCGACAAATTTGTGAGGTTTAAAAACTTGAAATAATGCCCCCTCGTTTTTTGTTTTTTTTTTCCCTGTCTTATATGGTCCTAACCTCTGTCATAGTAAAGTAACTACAGACTTAAGGTAAATGTGATGGAGGAAAAGTACAAAGTCTTCAAAATAGAAATACTTGAGTACCTTAAACTGCACTTTATTACTTGGCTGTGGAGCTTCTCTGCCTTCTTCCTGCATGTTTTGGACTCAGATGAGAGGAGATAAGTGAAGAGCAGCAGAGGCAGAGTGCTGTGGAACTGAAGCATTTTTACTTCCATTTTCTCCACCAGAGAAGGTTAGTAACGTGAGTGAAAAGCCAAAGCTGCCAGCAGGAGTCGAATCAGCCTCGCCTCCGCCAGCCTGACAGACGCTACCAATCGCTGCTGCAGCAGCAGAACAATGGCTGCCTCTACGAGATGAGATGATGCCAAGAGGAAAATGTGCATTCTTATTCTGTGGACGAGTCAGACAAGTCATTTACCCGAAGCGAACGAATCTCAGTAATTATGAGATCACGCATCATCATTTTCTGCTGTTTGTATGTTATTAAAAAATAAAAAATCCTCTAATACATGTATAGGGTTTACATTTGTGACAGTGAGGAGAAATACCCTAACGCTACTTTCTTTTACTAAGGCGCTTATTTAAAGGACAATACCACCCATTTTGCATGTTTGAGCCTAATATATTCAATTTTTATACATGCAACGTTACTGACAATCATTTCCCAAAGCATTCTACTGGAATGGTGAATTAAAAATGTTTTTCCTACAGACCTCCATTGGTTTCAGTTCATTCTGGTATGCTATTAAAATCAACTTGTTGGTACTTGAAACGTTCTTAGGATAGGTAATCCATCATCACCAACAAGACATGTATTCAGGTTTTTTTAGAAGTTATGTAATTTTAGCGTTTAAGCTCAGTAAAAGCATGGAGTGAATGTATGCCTCCACCAGGGAATATAGTCCCAAAAGAAGACCTGTGTTTATGGAAAAATTTAAAGGACCGTGACTTCATAAGGCTGTGTAACTATTAGCAGGAGAAACATGGATTTTTAAGGTGGGTGTATCGCTTGAATATTTGATTTTGAAAGATTAAGAGATTTTGCAAAATATCAGGAAAGCTGAAATACAGTTTTATCCTTTGGGAAATGATTGTCAGTAACTTTATGTGTATAGAAAATATTAGGCTCAAACATGCAAAACAGTTGGTATGGTCCTTTAAACCCTGTTAATTGTGTTTCCATGCAGCTAAAACGCATTATCAATGCTGTTTCCACAAAACCTGATAGAATAAATACGTGGATTCCAAAGACTGGAATTTTGTGTCCAGAATACACAGAAAGTCAGCATCCGTGTTTTTTTTGTTGTTTTTTTTCTCAACATCTTGTTTGTAAAGCCTTAAAGGACAATACTGGTGATTTTGCATGTTTGAGTTCAATAAATACTACCTACATACACGTTAAGTTACTAACAACCACTTTACAAAATATAAAACCATATTTTAGTTTTCATGTTATTTTGTCAAATCCTCTAATCTTTCAAAATCAAATGTTGTAGTGATACACACCTTAAAATTCAATGTTTCACATGCACAACTGTAGAAGGCACGGCCATTTTAATTTATTTGTAAAAGCCATCTTCTCCTGGAACTATTTTTTCTGGTGGAGACATAAGACAGAATCCTCTTAATTACTGAATTATGTAGAAAAAGTGCCCAGCAGCAACATTCAAACTCTCCTTCAGTATGACCCTGAGGAACACCTGTGATGAGTCCCATTGTGTGTGTGTATGTGTGTGTGTGTTCTTGTTATTAATAAGTGCACCAGAAAAATAAAACGGTGAGCGTCACAACAGATTTCTCCCTGAGCTGCTGTTGGCTCCTGCGTTCGTGCATGTTTAGAGGGAAGATTTGTTCTGTGCTTTAATTTCACTTATGTAGGAATCCTGTAAGAATTTAATTAAAAACTTGAAAGTCACACATTGTGAGTGGTTATGTGAAGAGTAATGAGGCTCCATCTGCTTGTTCACTTTATTATCTGATGTATTTTAATTAAAGGTCACATGTAACAGTGATCTCTTTGTGAAGGAAAACACTTCTGAAACTTCTGCCCTGATGACATTTAAACAAGCACCTTTTTATTTTGATTCGAGCACCTTTTTACAGCACAGGAAGCAGTGGAGGATAGTGGAGGATAGTTTCCCTTATCTACTCTGCAGCTCTTTTATGTGTGTATGATATCTGTTTCATGTACTGGAGATGTAAAAAGCCACTAAACTAAGCTAAACACCATCAGTCTCTAAGGCTGCATTTACTCTACGGGTCTTAATGCCTAATTCAGTTCGTTTATTGATATCCCATTTTTTTGAACAGCATATGCATATCTTTTTTAGGTCCATACCTGATACCTGGTTTTGACCCAAAACAGTCCAGATGCAGAAACGTGGATGCAAACAAAATGCTGCAATAAGACATTTTACAAGCTGTTGATTTCTGAAACATCTTTCAATCTCTACAAAAACTTCATCAAGTTTTCAGAGAAGAAGGATCAGAGCAACATGTTGCAGCAGAAACACTGATATGCTGTTTTAGTGTTTATCACCAAGACTCTCCATCAGGATCTGTGGTTTGGTCATTTGGTCATGTGATCAGGGTGTAGAAATGCAGTCCCAGTGGCAGAGCAAATTAATTGGCAGGGCATTTGATGTTTATGGGTGGGCATCGTGATTGGATTGTTGGTGGTGGTGGTGGGGGGGGATCGCAAAAACTCAGCATTTATTTTATTCACTCTGAGATAGATTTTGCGTAGCCAACATAACGTTTTATGTTGAACTCGGCGCACATCTTTGTTGTGCCTCAAACTGCATCCTTACCGAGAATTGCATCCCCANTATGTTGAACTCGGCGCACATCTTTGTTGTGCCTCAAACTGCATCCTTACCGAGAATTGCATCCCCAACGACATATCATGTAATCTAAGACAATATTTATTTCTTTGAAAAACTTTTATCAAACAGTGATTATGATACTTCTTAGGGGCAATATAATAGGAGGTATATGGGCAGCATCGATTATAGTCCACTCTTATTTTGTCGTTATTTCCGCCGAAAAATACATCCCCTCCTTTCTCAGCCCTGAGGAGGCTCAAATGCACCAAACTCTCCCTGTCACATCCAAACAGCCCCAAATTGAGCTGTTAAAGCGATTTTATTCCTTCATCTTGGGGATGTACATCTCGGCAGGGATTCACCTGTTCATCTACTCACAGTCCGTGCGCCCGCCCTTTAGGTACACAGGCCGTGCGTAAAGCCGCACGCCTTTACGCACGGCCTGTGTACCTACAGCCAAATGGCTCAGATATTAATGTGACCTGACACACACCTCCACACACTGTTCACAAGTGTTTTTTTTTTTTTTTCTGTCAAAAGCATCAGCACCAAATCATCATCACTGGATGATGTGAATCCATCTTAATTTCTCGCGTTGCCAAACTTTACTGAGGAGCAGTCATAAATTCACATCGCGACAGGTGTAAATTTGACACGTTTTGCAGCCTGTTTGTTTGCTTAGATTAAATTTATTTTAATTACTCGTAATTCCCCAAATAGGCTATGACACACACAGTGTATTACCCGCACCCAAGACAATTTACAACATTATAGGCTACAAACTCGTGTATAAATTATACAAACGTACACTTATTATAAAGCACAACAATTAAAGCAGATTAAAGCCCAAACTGAGATTACATGTAAAACAAAATCAACAAAAAACACCACCAGAGGGCCGGTGAAGGTCACACACTCACTTACGCACTATGTTATCTGTCTGTTGTAAGATCAAATTGTAATATATATACAAAACGGTTATGCCAATCCAAAAGTGTGGCTGGTGTATTGGTCCTCTGGGTTTATCACCTTATATTGCCATGACTTAAATTTACTATTCATCTGTCNTGGTGTATTGGTCCTCTGGGTTTATCACCTTATATTGCCATGACTTAAATTTACTATTCATCTGTCCATCTATCCTGATAGCTGATCTTATTGTCAGTGGTCAGACCTACCAATGTGATCCCTCCATTTCACTGTTGTCATCAAATAACGACACTGTACTTTTGTAGTGAGGACGCATCTATGTTGTGCTGCTATAATAACCATTACTGTCTTATTTGATAGTAGAGAGTTTGTCTTAAACTATAGGACATCAACCAGATACTCCAACACAGAACATAAATACCTTAAACAGGTGAGTCAGATAATATGTAATGAAGTCCTGGTCATGCCTGCTGAGCGCTGACAGCAGTCATGTATTTATTACAGTTTTGCAGTGAGGACGCATTTGAGTGGTTCTGCTATTTTCTCTGTTGTCTTATTTGATAACAGAGAAGTTGTCTTAAATTATAATAGGATAGTGGATAGAGTCGTTTTGTTTTTTTGTTTGTTTTTTGTTTTTTTTTTTTTTTNTTTTTTTTTTTTTTTTAGCTGCCAATTTCATCTGGGCGGGCAAGATGTTCAAATGGGCGGGCATTGCCCATGGATGCCCACCCATAACGCCGGGTCTGTAGAAATGCAGCCGTGGTTTGGTCATGTGATCAAGGTGTAGAAGTGAATCTGTGATTTGGTCACATGATCAGGGTGTAGAAGTGGGAGGAGCCACACTAACATCTGTTTGACACCAGAGAACGTAGAAAAGTGTCATTTTATTACATCTGGGTTGGAATGATCTGGGAATTCTGATCTGTGTATTTAGATCTCAGTCACATTAGCAGATTTCTGATACGTATATGATTTATTTCCACATACACATGCAAAACGATTCAGAGAATATCTGATTCCATTTACATCTTCACAGCACATCTTCATGTATCTACTGTCACATGTGAGGTAAAGGTCTGAAAGTCACATGACCTGGAGGACCCTGGTCTTCTTGGGCAAGAGATTACTTAAAGGTGTATGTTCATTTTTATTTTGCACAGGTGTAGTCCTGTAAATGTAGCTGATAATCAGCCAATAATCAGGTTAGCAGCATCAACTGGTTGCAGCATGAATACAATACAATACTGTATTGCCATGTCAACTTACTGTTGATAGGAATTTGTCTGTGTGCTCATAATACATAGACAATAAATGAGCATACAACAGTCATTCATTACCCATATGTATCTGATAAATCTAAGAAGTGAGTCCTGAGACTCATTAAAAATGCTAATTAGCAATAAATAACAGNGATAAATCTAAGAAGTGAGTCCTGAGACTCATTAAAAATGCTAATTAGCAATAAATAACAGCTAAAAGGTGCAACATTGAACTACAAAACATCATAATCATCATCATAATAATAGTTGTTAATCATAACAATTACAAAGAGTGATTAAAAATTAGCTCCTGAGAGTCATTTAAAACCTGAATTGCAGATGTATACAGATGTTCCTGAATGTCAGCTGAATGGAAACGTTTGGTCATGGATGCTACTTCCTGTCAAGATCTGGCTGCAGCATGGAGAAAGCACAGACACGTTTGGTGACATGTTTGGCTATATGAACCACGCTGTGCCGTACTTATATACCGCTGCTCGCCGTTTGGCTGTTTCTACTGGAAACAAACCACATGTTCTTTATTTGGTGTTTGTAACTTTCACAGTGCGCATAATAATCATAAAACCTGTCCATTATCCTTTTATCCTCCTGTTTCAGTTCTCTCTCTCTCTCTCTCTCTCTGTGCTGCTGTAAGGATTTCTTTATCCTCACCGTGGCAAGTTTGTCCATCTCTTGGTACGTTTTCTCTTTTCCCATCGAGTCTAAAGTAGTGAGCACCTGTAACTTACCTGCCCTCCAGTTTGTGGTTTCAATCTTTGTCAGTTGCCTTTTGAACAAACATTCATCCTCCACACACCTTCCTCTTGTTTCTTATGATGACCCAATCAACTCACTTTAAAGGACCATACCGTGTATGTTTGAGCCCATATATATAACATGTTGCATTCAGATGGCCAGCATGAGGCTGATTACATCAGCAAATGAAGCAACCAATCACAAGCTGGAGCAGCTCTACAGGCAGCCAATCACAGACATGGATTCAGAGCAGCTGACAGGAGTGTTTCTGGCATGTGGAGTGGATGGGATGTGAAATTAGTGCTCAGTTTGACACATCAGCCATTTCATAAGCAAAGACAGAAACGCAGAACAGATCACAAATAATCATCTCAGACATCATCACGAAGCAATTTTAGGTAATGATGCACTGGTGCTCATGTAATGAATCAGTAACGGCTGTTTATGCTGCAAAGGAAAATTACTTTTAGAGCCTTCATGTTAGTGAAATCAGCTGAAACAAACAGGTGGAAAAAAAAAGAATTGACATGATTTACACAAATATTCACTTTAATTTTTAATGTAAAGCATCAGCAGCAAAATGTGTCATATTACATCAGTTAAAGGAAAGCAATGGGAAAATAATAAGAAAAGAAGGAAGGGAGGGATGGAGAGTGTGAGAAAGGAAGGATAAAGAAAGAGCAGGAGAGAGAAAAGGAAAAAATAAGGAAGAGGAGAGAAGGAACAAAGAATGAATGAAGGACCTATTGAACAATAAGGGCAGAAGGAAGTGATATTTTATGGCTTGTCATAATTGGTGTGATCTGAATCTGTAAAGTAACTACAACCATCAGATAAATGTGGAGTAACAAGTACAATATATGTAAAAGTAGCCACAGTACTCAGAATACTCATGTAAAGTAAAAAAACAAAATGTACTTCAGGTTAATGATGATCTGGAAAAATGTTTCAGAATCCACTGTGGTTTCTGCAGCTCAAACCAGCTGTCTCCTGTTGCTGTCAGAGTGTGTGTGTGTGTGTGTGTGTGTGTGTGTGTGTGTGTGTGTGTGTGCGCGTGCTCCTAGCCTGACTGGACCTGTTGGTTTATTTCATTTCAAACAGGTGAGAAGAGGACACTACCTGCTGCTGTCAAGGTGTGACACATGCAGAATCTGTCTGTCTCACACACACACACACACACACACACACACACACACACACAAAGATGCCTATGGCTTTGGTCCTGACTGCTCTCTGTGTGTGTCAGCATGGCTTTGGTCCTGCTGCACTGCAATGGTTTGGTTCGCCGTGTCTCTCTGCTGTCCTCATAGTCCTGTCTGTCCTCACCTGCTCTATCTCTCTCTCTCTCTCTCTCTCTCTCTCTCTCTCTCTCTCTCTCTCTCTCNCTCTCTCTCTCTCTCTCGTGTCTGTGTGTGTGTCTGTAGACCCGCCTCCCTGCCCACTGCATAGGCCCTCCATGAGGCAGGTACTGAGAACACCTGGTCCACAGACCTGTCCATCTCTGAGTCAAACTCATACAGGTTTATGTTGTTATGTATGTCTCATGTTAGAAAAAAGGCTTAATTGTTGGTGCAGACGAGACATACAGAATATAAACACGTATCAAAACATGCAAAACACATGTGAGGACTTGCGACGGTGAGGACATGATGGTAATGTGAGGACATGCAACGGTGAGGAGAGGACATGCAATGGTGATGTGAGGACATGCGACAGTGATGAGAGCACATGCGATGGTAATGTAGGACATGCGATGGTGATGAGAGGACATGCGACGGTGATGTGAGGACATGCGAAGGTGATGTGAGGACATGCGAAGGTGATGTGAGGACATGCGATGTTGACAAGGAAGACATAATGATGATGTGAGACGTGACGTGATGTATGAGTCCTGATTGGTTGGCACTAGCTCTCTGAAGTAGGATTAGTGTGTTTTAAAGCTGCAGGTCCAGTGTGTCAGAGACATCACCAAGAGACAATCCTGTTCATACCTTTTCACAATGCTCAACCTTTGAGGAGGAGCAAAAAGCCTCCATCATAGAGAAGGGAGGGGGTGGTGTGTGTGTGTGTGTGTGTGTGTGTGTGTGTGTGTGCATGTGTGTCTTTGCTTCTGTAATCTCAATGCGATTAATCACATAAATGGGAAAAACGACAGATTATCACTTTAGGAGAGGGAAGGGACTACTAACAGGAATTCTGTCTTCTGTGTGTTTTATTATCTCCACTCCATTAAAAATGGGGACATAAAGGGGATAACAGAACACAGTTTCACTTTTTTTTTTTTTTTTTTTTTTTACAGAGAGAGCAAAGACAGTGATGCAAAGAAAAAATGAAAGTTTGGAAGAGAAAATAAAACCCTTATGCTTTCACACCTCAACACACACACACAGCCAATCTCTGTGTGAAGTGGGTGTTACAAACTCCCACCAGAACTGATGAGTGGAAAAGACGTTTCTTCCTTCTGACTAACATGATGCAGCATGGTCAGGTATGTGTGAGGAAGAATGCTGAAGCCTTTATAGTTGTCAGATATTTGACGAGGCAGCACGTCTTCTTCACATCATGTGAAGCAACGTGTGGTTTTCCACACGTTGTCTCTACATCAGATTCAGCTTCTGCTGTCATAGTTTTCTTCTTTATGGATCAAATGATGCTATGACTAGGAAAGGATAACAATTATGACAATTATTATCTTTAATTATGGCAGTTATTATCTTTCTCCGCCCCAGACACTTCTGATCAATGAGCAGAGTGAGCGTTTTCACATGACCTTTACTGATATTCTTCGTTTTTTCTGTCTGAAACCAAACTGAATAAAGAGAAAATGTAAGAAGGTGAGGTCACAGTTTGAGTCTCTGTAACAGAGCAAAGCACAGACTGACAAACAGGTTAAAGGACACGGGACACATTCAGCTTGAAGGACAGCATCAAAGCAGCAGCGTCTGTGTATTGTGGGTGGCAGAAGAATGAGAGGAGGAAGAGGATGTCTGAGCCGGGCAGGAAGGAGGAGAGGAAATGGCCTGCAGCTTTGTGGATGTAATGGGGAAGGCAGCGATGCCTTTCCACCAGGCTGGTCTGGTCACCAGGGAGCTTCTGTCTCCAATGTTTGTCCAGCAAACGCTTCTTCCTCTTCTGCTCCTGCTCATCTTCTTCATACTGCTTTTTTTCCAGTTTTCTCCTCTGTTTAACTCGGCCTGACATAAATATAACCGCAGCCTCCAGAGATCAGGTGGGTGTTTCAGCTCAATGAGGAGTCTCTGTGTTTTCCTGCCACCAGGCAGCAAACAGACGTTTCTTTCAAACAAACCCAGCGAGCTGCACGCGGCTCTGCTGGGTATCTCCTAATGGCGGCTCAATTACATGCAGCTCTGTCGCTGGCTAACAAAACATACATTCACACACACCAAATCCAGCCTGATGTGTGTGTTCACGGGGGATCGACACCTTTGAAGTCCTGCTATTCTGCCTGGAGATGCACAGTTTGACGTCGCTCTGAAGAAAATCTGTAAACAGATAAACCTGTCAGGGCCAAAACAAGTCGGCTGCGGTGTGTGTGTGTGTGTGTCTGTGTCTGCGTGTGTTCTCAGGAGGCGGTGAAAGTATCTGGCAGGGTTAAACTGTCTGAAAAGACAGTTTGTGTGAGCTGTAGGGTCTCTTTTTACAAAATTTGCGCCATGTGAGCTGATATTTGCAACATGCGATAATTTTCTCTCACACGTTTCACCAATAAAATCACAATAGCAGGTAACAGATGCACATCGCAAAGCACGCTCAGGGAGATTGCGACAGGTAATCAGTCACTCTGCAATCGTTTCCTCTCCCTGCTTCCTTTTGTTTGGGATGGAACTTAATAAATTCAAGGGTACAGTAAACATTATTTAAGGGGTAGGCTGCATTAAAAACCGAGTAAAAAATGATACATTACAAATAAATATAAGATATAAATATAAAAGAACGACTGAGGCTTATAATCCTGTCGACACCTTTTATTTAAATATGGAATTTAAAGTTTGATAATGATTGCTGGCCATGGAGGTAACATCCCCAATATACCTGTCAGTTATGACCATGAATTAAAAGGTGTGATGATTATAACACAACATACCTGGAGGCTTGGATACCTGTGAGGAGGTGAGAGCTCCGGTCAAGTCCCACAGACAAAAGCCCCGCCCTCTGATAACACACACAGGTAATACAGTATTATCACTTTCCACGTGTTGAAGGTGAAGTAATGACGGTGCAGTGATGCAGTTCTCCAGCTGCAACAAGCCTAAACACGTCTGATGCCTCCATGCTGATGAACAAGCGTCTGTGTTTAGAAAAAGAGCGCCTGGTGATTGAAAAGGAAAGATTTGACTTGAAATTGAAAAAAGACAAATACCTTTGATAAGTGAATATATTACACAAAAGGGCAGCGAGGAATCTGCCAACCAGCTTCTCCCCTTCTCTGTTTGAATGATTTAGATATTTCTCACACACACACTTAGGTTTTTAACTTCTTTTCCAGTTGTTATATTTTGTATATGTAAAGCAAATAAAACTGTTTATTCACCATGATCGATTGGAATTTTACACAGTGCAGGACGTAGCCTCTGTGAATTGTGTCATATTGATGATTGATGTACCTGGACTTTTAATATCATGTTCTTGTTTTGAGAACATTTTCTAATGTATTACTAATTTTCAATTTGTTAAGATTTTTTTTTTATTGTACTTCTTTTAGGGTGATTATTTAACATCTCCAGGGACTACGATGAAAAATAGCCTTTTGGCTAATTCTGGCACATGTACAGGAATGTTTATTAGTGTGCCTTGTCCCTGCCAAATAAACCAATAACTAAAATAAATGTTCATTATGCAATAAATGATATTAAAGCCACGGCATTTTATTTGTTGAAATGAAATTCCTGCTGTATTATTAAGGATAAAGGATAACAAAACAAATTTAAAAAAAAGAATGTGTAACGATTTAAACTGGAGAACAGAAGTTGCGACCAGCGGCTGAGCTTGCAAGAGTCCTGTGGTAGTCGCAAATCTATGTGGAGTTTGCAAACAATAATTTTTTGTGAAACATGACTTTGCCACTTTTTGCAACCTGCATGTACAGAACGCTCGCAAATCGCTTTCGTGAAAGGGGCCCCTGGTTCATTAGAGAAGGCCGTTAGCATGGCGGCAGAGATGGGGTTGGCCTTCAGAGTCCTGCATGGGTTCAGGATGGCTGGACACACAGCAGGAACCAGAAGTGTAAACACAGCCACACGCTTATATACATACACACCTTACTGGTTGATCTAACAATTGTAAAAAACATTGTAAAAGTACATAAAAAAAAGGTTTATTTTTCCTGTATCAGCTAATTGTTGCCATAAGTGGAAGTGTATTTGATTGTACTCAGACATCTGAAGCTGATAGGAGTGATTTCTATGCTTCAGTGAGACTGATGCTGCAGACGGTTACCACGGTGATTTAAACAAAACTGCAGCACTATTATTACCAGCCTCATTTTGATTTGGTTATTTTAAGACATAAAAACATTTTTTATCAGCCAATGTTTTTTTCTTTTTTTTTTTTTTTTTNTTTTTTTTTTTTTTTTTTCAGCCTGGTGCAAAAATAATGTGATTTTAAGTTTAAGAAGTACTTCTTCCATGCTGGTAATAATCTGTTATCAGTAGGTATATACAGTATTTTCTTATTATTAAGGTCAGTCTGAGGTTGTTTTTATAGCTTCACTTTACATAAAGAGAGTTTTTTAATCTTTTTGTCTTTATGCATCTTTTCTTTTGGCTCAGACTGAGTCTGTTTTATCGTGTCTTTTTATGCACGAGTCTGCAACTTTCCTGGGAAATCTGCTGAAGATCTGCACCCCCTGGCATTTGTGTCAAAAAACAAAAAAAAATAAAAAATCAAAATATATCTACAAAGCAAAATGTTTTTCTTTATTTGATATAAGATATCAAACCTTATTTTTCACTGAAAACATCAGATAATCATCTTGATTGCACACTATTTAGTTTAAAGGCAAGTTAAAATCTTAAAACCTGCAATTGTGACAGATTTTAACCATTTATGTGTCTTGCAAACACTTTATAAAAGAGATGTTTTAAATGTGTTACACAGGTAAATGCATAGCACACATTACAGACGGTGCTTTGACTGATTTATGAGTCTACAGTTTTTACTGCAGGTCATTTTTTCCAGAAACATGAGTTCAAATGCATAGAAATGCTGCTGATCTCAGATAGGAAATTCCTACTAATAAGGAATAAGTTCTGCTCTGAGTCGTGCACCTACTGTATATCCTCTAGTATATGCTGAGTTTTTATTACTAAATTTCACAAAGCAAATCGGGGGTTGGCTTCTACAGGAGAAATTCATATTTGATCCCAGAGAAGGAAATTTACAGGGGTGGAAATACTACCATTACCACTACCCATGAAAATAGTTTAAATCATACCTTAGAATGAGATATTTCCTGACTAAACATCTTATCAGCACATTTTGCGGTGGTTAAAGACAAAAGAATGGGCCAATCAGAGACAACTTTATAAAAGTGCTGTTTCATATACGGTATAGGAACGTTGACGTTGTTTGGTATCTCATTCAACATATTTTGTGCTTTATTAGCAAGAAGCTTGAGATCAGATACAACACATGATGGAAATGACACGGACTCAGAAGAGGAAAAAAGCATTGTATGAGGTTGGTTTAAGACATGTTACACAGAGCAGGACTGAAATGAACTCTTTATTCACGAGATCAGCTTATACTCGAATATATATGGTAATTAGGAACTGTTTGGACCATTTTGAGCTAAAATAAATTGGTTCAGAACAGAAAAAGTTGGTTCCCGTTTAGAATCAGAAAATCCTTGTTTTCATGATCTGCTTCTGTCAGAGATGAAATGGTTCCACTACACAATGATGTAAATGTGGGCTGCCTGAGTGGAAACTACCAAACCAAACTGCAGAAGCATCCACTTATAGATTTGTTAGAAAAGCTTACTACTTTACCCACAGTCTGTTTCAGTTATATATATATATATATATATATAAGTAAATTCAGGGACTGCATCATCACAACTATCCATTGTGAAAAGCTGGAATTCTGATATGTTTGGATTCAATTATACTGTACATTGGGGTAGAATATGGAAAACTTTTTGGCATCATGTAATTCTGAGCCTCAATTAAAATGAATTCATTTAAAATTTATACATAGATTTTATATTACACCACAGAAAAAAGACATTTAATGAAATTATCAGAAACATCTAATTGCACACTTTGCTCACTAAATGAAGGAGGAACATACATGCATATGATGTGGAATTGTCCTGCAGCTCAGGAATTCTGGAAACAGGTCACAAACCAGCTGTTTTTAATACTTGATGCCCCATTACCTTTCTCTCCAAATGTAATGCTTCTCAGTAATGACTTTTCCCTAAGATTTACAAGTGGTCAGTGAAAACTTTGGCTTGCTGGATGCACTGCAGCTAAAGATGCTCAAAGGTGGCAACCCCCTCACTAACCCTAACCCTCTAACCCTACACCCAATAAATCATGGTATAATAATTTGCTGAATATTATAATTGTGGATTTATCAGCTGCCAAAACTAATAAATCTAGTCAGGGAAACCTGAAGGCCTGGGAAAATGCTTTGGATTCTGTTAAAAAAAAAAAAAAAAAAAAAGGAAGGAATCATATTTCCAATGAATATACACCAAGCAGCCACAGCATTAAAACCTGCCTAATATCATGTAGGTCTCCTCGTGCTGCCAAAACAGTTCTGAGCGTGGAGGCATGGACTCCTCAGACCTCTGAAGGTGTCCTGTGTATCTGGTACCAAGACATTAGCAGCAGATCCTTTAAGTCCTGAAGTTGTGAGGTGGGGCCTCCATGGATCAGAC
>VXCM01010189.1:19871-37251 GCA_014773175.1 Lucifuga dentata | reverse complement strand
GGGGGGGGGGGGGGGTTAAAGAAAAGAGAAGCAGGGATGAGGAGAGATGATGACACACCGGTTAATGAGCACGTCCATAACGCACAGAACTAATCAATATTTACGACAAGCACTGATTAGCTGTTCCAGTGATTAGTCGTTCTCACCCTCAATCAACCGCCAGGTCCTCTCTGCGGAATCTCTCATTAACACAATAAAGTGAAGTCAAATGAACGGGACAACATTAGAGCTTTAGAGAGGAGGAGGGTGGGCATGGTCAGACCTGTGTGTGTGTGTGTGTGTGTGTGTGTGTGTGTGTGTGTGCATATTTTAGCAGTGAGACATGCCAGGGAGAGTTCCAGCTGCTTGCCAAATCCTGGAGCAGCTTACTCCCTCTGAGCCACATGTGTCATTACTTGCTGTGAGTGCTGAGAGCTAAATGCCTCCCTTAATGTTTGCACGCATGCGTGTGCGAGCGCGTGCATGCTTATGCGCACTCTTGACAGCGTGTCCGTTTGTTTTAGCGTGTTTTTTCTTATGTGTGTGCGACTGCAGCGAGGAGGCTCAGGGTTCGAGGGTTGTTTATTCAATGTCACATTCACTTCAGATGCTGCGACACAATTGGCTCGTCTATTTTCGGGTCCTTGATAATGACCTGGGGAGACAGAGTGTGACTCTGACCTTAACACGGAGTGGCGAAGCACAAGGCAGCACAAATGCATTTGTGTGTGTGAGCGTGCGCTTATCTGGGGGCGTGCACGATGGCAGTTCTAATTTTGGAATTCCCCAAATGATCTACATGTCCACTTCGTCTGCTGTTTCAACTTCACTCCTTCCTCTTCACTTTTGTTTCTCTTCCTCGTATTATCCATCTTGGTCGCTCTCTTGTTTCACTTCATTTCATTTTTTTGAAATTTTTTTTATCGCTCTCCGGCTCTGCTTCCTCCCTCCCTCTTAACTCAATGACCATCTCCCTGGGTGACTGCTTCAGATGGCACCCTCATTATGATGAGATAGGCTTGGAGAGGGTGTTTATCTAACGATGACACAAAGAGAGGCAGACTCTGTTACAGACGGGAGGGAGGGCATACCTTCTTCCTCATGATGTTTAAATGACAACGTTGACATGCACACTATACTCACATTTTTGTCTGTAAGGCAAAAATGTGGATTAAGCCATATCAAACCTAAAATCATGTAATCTGAGTCTGTTTGCTTCAGATGAAATGCCTGTCAGATCATTTGATAGTGTCTGAAATCCCTGTTTTTCTGACTGTCAAATTGGGGGATGGCGTGATTTCTCAAAATGGACAAACCGACAGTCACGCCCAGTTCAAGCAGTGACTGGGCAGGTACGCTGAGGTGTAAAAGTGGGAACAGTTCATTTGAATTCTACGGAGCCCCTTAGGGATCATGTGTAAAAAAAAATAAAATAAAGTGGGTAAAAACACAAAATTTAAAAAAAAAAAAAAAAACGGGGGAAAAAGAAATGACATCCCTAAGGGGACATGGAAGAAAAAAAATCAGTTGGAGGTTTAAAAAAAAAATTTTTTTTTCTCTTTTGTTTTCCACATTTTTTTCTCGTTTTTACGGAGCCCCTTAGGGGTCATGTGTGAAAAAAAATAGTGGGTAAAAAAAAAAAAAAAAANAAAAAAAAAAAAAAAAAAAAAAAAAAAAAAAAAAAAAAAAAAAAAAATCAGTTGGAGGTTAAAAAAAAAAACTTTTTTTTTTCTCTGTATCTTTTTTTTCAGATTTTTTTTTTCACTTTGTGTTTTTTCTTCTCTTCTGAAACATACTAAAAATAGGTCAAAGCTACAGCGCAGCAACGGAGCTGTTTTGCTGCTGTTTGAGGAACGATTTCCAGTTAGCTAAATACTAATGCTAGCTAGCAGCTAACGTGTCTGTGACTGTACCCACTACAAGTTCCAATGAAAAAACAAGTCAGTGAATAAAGTCACTAACTCACTACTACTTTTGACAATGTTCTAGTGTTTGGCAGCTCCAACAGTGTATTTTTGTGCATTTATAATGGTTAATTCTTTTACAAGAGTTACTGAACTCAAGTTACTTAACTCAAGGAGTTACTTGTCTCCTCGCATTCGAGGAGACAATACATAAAAGCCAGAACATTTACGTACATGTTAAAATTTTGATTCTATTACAATCAAGGCCAAAAAAAAAAATAAAGTTTTTTTTTTCTAAATGTTCTGTAAACTTCACGATTCGAATGAAATAAATCGATGTTTGCTGAATCGGAGTAACAGGCCTGTATTAAGGAACACACATCTTCCTCATCGGAGTTTCCTCACCTCGCATATACTTCACATACACAAACTGCAGAATCCTATTAAGTACAAATAAATAATTGGAGTATAGCGTGCATGTAAACATATTGCATTACAGCAGAACTGGACAGGAAATAATGCGGCGAGACAGCATGGTATATGACCTAGTTTTTTTTTTTTTTAAGCATACTGCGGGTTTCATGTATTGATTTATGCTGATTTCAGTCCGATTAAGGTGTTAGGAAAAGCTGACAAATCGCCTTAATCGCACCAGAATCTCACTTTTAATGTGCATGTGAACATTCTACACTATATTCCCCGGTGGAGGCATACATCCACTCCACGCTTTTTATTGCGCTTAAACACTAAAATTATGTAACTTCTAAAAAAAACCTGAATACANCACTCCACGCTTTTTATTGCGCTTAAACACTAAAATTATGTAACTTCTAAAAAAAACCTGAATACACCTGTATTTCTGTGTGAGAATTCCTGTTGTACTTAAAGGACCATACCACCCATTTTGCATGTTTGAGCCTAATATATTCAGTTTTCATACATGTTACGTTACTGACAATCATTTCCCAAAGGATAAAACCGTATTTCAGCTTTCCTGATATTTTGCTAAATCTCTTAATCTTTCAAAATCAAATATTCAAGTGATACACCCACCTTAAAAATCCATGTTTCTCCTGCTAATAGTTACACAGCCTTATGAAGTCACGGTCCTTTAAATTTTTCCATAAACGCAGGTCTTCTTTTGGGACTATATTCCCCGGTGGAGGCATACATTCACTCCACGCTTTTTATTGAGCTTAAACACTAAAATTACATAACTTCTAAAAAAACCTGAATACACGTCTTGTTGGTGATGATGGATTACCTATCCCAAGAACGTTTACAGTATCAACAAGTTGATTTTAATAGCAGAATGAACTGAAACCAATGGAGGTCTGGAAGGTAGGAAAAACATTTTTAATTCACCGTTCCAGTAGTATGCTTTGGGAAATGATTGTCAGTAACGTTACAGGTATGAAAATTGAATATATGAGGCTCAAACATATAAAACAGCCGGTATGGTCCTTTAAGAATCTTGTGCCAGAACCTTCTGCTCTGCCGTTCCCAGCTGATTCACGGCTCATCATTCCTGAGTGTTATTAACGCTGACGTTTTGTTGCCTCATGGGATATTATTTCAGCTTTTGTACTTCAAAGAAACAAAACAAAAAAAACCCTGAATTATAAATTGCAATAATATTATGTTACATTATCAGATTATACGGCACTTAGACTCTAAATTACAATGAGAACCACAACATTGTGATAGTGAGGCTTTGGTATGTGATAATTTGTGAGAATATTTGTGATAATTATTGTGATAATGTCAGGAGCTCTCCGACAGTTCCCGGCTGCAGACTAAACACGCCTGGCTGAACAGGAAGCAGAAATACACACCGAGCAGCAGAACAAAAAAGGATTTTTACATTTGTGCGAGACATACATGTGCACGAACGCTCGGAGTCGATGAATTCTTATGATTTATGTAAAGCGAATGCAGGGAGCAGGTCTGTTTCCAGTCTTACAGGCGTATCCAGGCACGCCATCATCCTAACCTCATCCTGCCATTTTCCACCCAATTTCTCCTCTTCTTTCAATTTCTGAATTTCCAGGGCAAGGTTAGACAAAAAAAACGAGCGCTTTGAAGATGAAGCTCAAAGGCGCTTCGGTAATCTGACTATGAGTGAGCGTCATGCAATGAATTTTATATCCACTCAGGGAGAACAAATCTCTGTCTGTGTTAACTTATTTCTGTCATCTAAATTAACATTTCCTTCAGGCGCGCTGATAAGTCGTCTTCTTTTAAAGCTTCTGTTTAGGTAATCAACGGAACAAAAGCTGGATTTATAAAGAGATGATCGCTTTATATGCTGTTTGTATTCAGGCCTTTTAAAATGTCAAATAATTCGGGGTTTTACTGGTCCGCTTACAATTCACCTTCTGATTAACTGTGTCCAATCATGACCACATTTCCTTACGTGTTAGTCCTCGTGAAACCATATTTTAGTATTATTGAAGATGTAAATCGACAGAAACTACCGGTGACTGAGCTGTTTATGTAAACTGTTAGCATCACAGACGCCTTTGTTTTCCAGGACTTTTCATATCAAGATGTCATTATTTCACTAAAAACCAAGAATCGGTGGCCATCTTTCTTTTGCTGCATTTACACCAAAACACACATTTCACCCGATTCTGATGTTTTCTTATGTGGAACATGTTGAGTGTATGTTGTGAGGATGTAAACTGGATCATCCTTCAGTAAAAAGAACACACATATGGAACTCTTTACCAGCAGAAATCAAACCTCAAACAGACCTGAAGATATTTAACGCAAAAGTCAAACTCTGGCTCAAACAGCGACAGAGATGTGAGCATTAATGAGATCACAATTTTTATGTAATTTTAATCCATTTTAATCTGTATTTTGCATGACTTGAATAAATTGGGGTTTTTTAATTGTATAAATTGTTTTATTGTGTTTAAAAGCCTGACTAAGGACAAGGACTGCAAATTATCTTAAGCTAGACGTCTTATAATACATGCATTTTCCACATTTGTCTGTAGCGATGCTATATGTATTCATCCCTGTTAAATAAATAAACGGTAAGAAAACACACGGAATCAGATATTCTCCGATCAATTTTTGGGCTGTATTCGTATGTGGAAATGAATCTGGATATCTGCCACTGCAACCGTCATCTAAACACAAACAGATCGGAATTTCTTTGCCATTCCGTCTTGGACATGAGATACTTCAGAAAACAATAGTTTATAGGATTATTTCTGTCTCGTTTGCCTCCCTTGTGGCACGTCGTTTACCTCTTTTTTTGGGACCTAAACCCTCGTTTGCACATGTGGATTGTTACGCGGGAAGCGGATATGAGACACTTAAAGGGCCATACCATTCATTTTGCATGTTTGAGCCTAATATATTCAGTTTTCATACATGTTACATTACTGACAATCATTTCCCAAAGGATAAAACCGTATTTCAGCTTTCCTGATATTTTGCTAAATCTCTTAATCTTTCAAAATCAAATATTCAAGTGATACACCCACCTTAAAAATCCATGTTTCTCCTGCTAATAGTTACACAGCCTTATGAAGTCACGGTCCTTTAAATTTTTCCATAAACGCAGGTCTTCTTTTGGGACTATATTCCCCGGTGGATGCATACATTCACTCCACACTTTTTATTGACCTTCAGTGCTAAAATTATGAAACTTCTAAAACTAATCAGAATACACGTCTTGTTGGTGATGATGGATTACCTATCCCAAGAACGTTTACAGTATCAACAAGTTGATTTTAATGAGAGAATGAACTGAAACCAATGGAGGTCTGGAAGGTAGGAAAAACATTTTTAATTCACCATTCCAGTAGTATGCTTTGGGAAATGATTGTCAGTAACATTACATGTATGAAAATTGAATATATGAAGCTCAAACATGCAAAATGGACAGTATGGTCCTTTAAAAAAAAAAAGACAACGTAAAGAAAAAACCCTAATTGAGCACCAAATGTAGATAAAACTCTACAACATGGACACTGCCGGCATTTCCTCTTTCACTCCATCCCCTCTTTCATTTTTTCCCTCCTCTCGCTCTCCTTTCATCCCTGCGTATTGACGTTAATCCAAATCTGGATTTGCAGATATTAAAAGGCCGACGGTCATGATGTGTTTTGGAAAGAGGAAGCTGGGGAATTGGGTCTTCCTGTGTGTCTCGGGGGAGGGAGACTGAAACACACAAGAGGATAAAGTAATGACAGGACAGAGAACAAAGAAAGGCCCAGTCACTGCTAATGATGTAGTGGAACAAACCGCACCGCTAGCTCAACATTAGCGGTCCGGGATACTGAAAGAATTGGTCATTGCATGAAGGAATGTTGCTTTTTTTTTTTTTTANTTTTTTTTTTTTTTAATAAAGCGGTTGGCTGGGAGGCAGTTTTTTTTGTATGATTTAAGGCTGGTTTTGGGTGTGGATCATTGGCTGCAGAGTGACTGGTGGGAGAACAAAAGATCTACAGCTGCTGAAGTCATAAGAGAAACCAGGTGCCAAATGTTGATGTTGGGAAACATCTACAGCACAAATGTATCAGCCAAGACAAAGCCTTTACAGGGGAAGAGCTGGCCTGGAACAAAGCCTCCTGTTCCAACGCTACACACACACACACACATCACGAACGCTCCATGCATATGTGGTCGCACAATCAGACAAAAATTCACGCAGATTCACAAGGACGTTTGTGTCTTTCGGGGAGAACGGAAGAACTGCTCCCCGAGGTGCAGAGAGGAGCAGAGTGGGAGACGTGGGAGGCGTGTGAGGGATGCGGTGCTGACTGGCCGAGACGACATGTAGAGTGCAATGCGGTGGTCTATATTTATTCTCAGGTTCTGCTAAATGAGGTCACTCAGGTGGTCCTGCTGAATACATTCTCCATCTCCATCATGAATCATCTGCTGCTTATTATTCCTGTCCAGCCCGGGGGGGGGGGNGGGGGGGGGGGGCTCGCTTTCATACAGCACCGTGGACTGTGTGCGTGCGTGCATGTGCTCTCGCCTGCGCACGTGCACGAGTCTGCCCAAAGCGCCGAATGAGGGGATAGATCCAGCCCATGTGACAGACAGAGAGCAGGTTGTTTAATGAGAAAGTGGATGAGAGGTGACATTCATTGGCTACCTCTCACATGCNCCCCCCCCCCCGTTTTCTGCATGACATTCAGACTTCCACTTAGACGAGCAGAACAGGCACATGGTCGTCGCGGTAACCACCACTAATAATAGCCGCATTAAAGAAAAACTAAATGCATAAACAGGCACTATCAGTCATCGTTACAGCTTACGGCACCGCTTCATCCATTTAGGACAAAATAAAGAGCTACGCTAGCTGTGTCAGGTGTGTGTGTGTGTGTGTGTATCAAACAGAGCGTCACGACAGAAATGGCCATTTCTCATACTTCTGATATCCCTATCTCGCTTTTTGTTTACATTAGGGAAATAGAGTCGAAGTCAGGAGAAGGAAAAGAGCCTATTTGCACAAAATATTTCACTCATGAATGAGCACAGAGAGGGTTAGATTAGGTTTATGGGCCTGATTCCAGAGATAGCCCTCCCCAGCAGCCCTGGCATGCATGTGCATACATACACGCCTACAGGTGCACGCACACACACACATACACACCCACACAAACATGCAGAGTGAGGTTGGCAGACTGGAATAATACAGAGGATCGAGATGTTTGCACTTTGAACCTTTTCTAATCCGGAGTATTAGGGCATGGCTAAAGCCTGATTATGGCAGAATGAAATGGATCTAAATAGATGTCTCAGTCCATCAGCCCTCCATTTCTTTGTCCTAGAAACAGAAATGGAACTCAGTAATCAACCTCCAACCTCCCGCTTGCCGTCTCTCCCACGTCGCCTCCTCCACACTTTTGGCACTCAACATCGGTTAAAAAAAAAAAAAAAAAANTAAAAAAAAAAAAAAAAAATTCATTCAGACTTCTCATATCATCTCAGATAAATTAGCTCAGTTTGCGGCTCAGCAATGGGTTTCGTCTCATATTTTTCCAGTAATATAACATGGCATAGAATATAAAATATACTGTAGTCATTTTCACAGCACTGCATAGTTTTGTACAATTTTCATTCTATATTCAAATTCCACGATTGAATTTGCGGTTTGAGAAAATGTATTTTTGATTGCTCCAGTTTTGCTCTATAATGCCATTTTTTAAACAAAGCATCCACATAAAATATCTTTAAAGGGGACATATTATATTTTTGTTATTCTTACCTCATTTTATAGTGTATTGACGACTAGATTGACCCACAAACACACCTGGTTAGACACGCCCACAAGGACAGCAAGCAACCATATGACCAGCTCAGGCCTGACAAAACTGACCAATCAGAACAAAGCAGGCTTTTTTGGATGGGAGGGATTTGATGAAGTCATTAATGAGGATCAATATTCGCTATTTGAAGCAAACATTTCTAATTTCATATAAAATAGCTGCATTTTTCTGTTCTTGCTCTGTGTATATGTCATCTTAAAGGATCATACCAGTGGTTTTACATGTTTGAGCCCAATAAATACTAGCTGCTTACAGATTATGCTACTGTCAACCATTTTCCAAAATATAAAACTGTAATTTAGGTTTTGGTGTTTTTTTTTTTTTTTAATCAATTTCACTAGTCTTTCAAAATCAAAGGTTCCACCTTAAAATTCAATGTTTCACCGGTTAGCATGTAGAAGGTACGGCCATTTTAATTCCTCAGTAAAAGCCGTCTTCTCCTGGAACATATTCCCTGCAGAGAAATTAATGTTTTTCCTGTCGCTCCGTGTTGCTTTAAGTAACTTTGACAAAAAATAATAAAACAGCTGTGATGGATTTTTTTATCTCAAGCATGTTTCAAGTCTCTATAAGTTGATTTTTTATAGCGTAGTGCAATGAACAAAAACCAATGGCAGTCTGGAAGGTAGGAAAAACAATTTGAAAATGTACAGTACAACTCCAGCAGTATGTTTTAGAAAATGGTTGGCAATAACATAACATGTATGTAGGTAATAGTGTGCTCAAACATGCAAAATCACTGGTATGGTCCTTTAAAGGGGCCACATTGTTCTTTTTAGCATAATAATTTGTTCAACACCGCAAAACAAAATTACAACATGTGGTTAATTGCAAAGTATGAAAGTACGAACGAGATTATGGCGAGTGTCCGCCAGGTCACGGCTGCTCCAATCAGAGCTGAGCAGCTTAAAGAAACAGGATGTTTTCACTCAGCATGCACGGCGGTGCTGCAGCCAGGAAGAGCAAAGTGGGTCAATGTGTTTCTCGCACATTAAAGCAAGGAAAAGGTCTTAAAATAAACCCAAAATGAAAGTAAGAACACGGGAGTCTGCATGGTGTGTCCCCGGTGATGTCACGGTGCGCCGCAGGTTCCCAGGGGCCGCCGGTGCTGCAGGCGGCAGCATTAATGTCAGGATTTAAGGTCATTAGCGGCCCCGTGCACACAACTGTTGCTCAGCTCACTGCTTCAGCATACAGCCAGAGGGGAAGCTCCTCTCCCGTGTCCGTGCACACGCACGCACACACACGAACAGGTATGCAAGCAGAAGTAAAGCCATGCAAGGGTGGACACACATACACACACACCATGCAAAAACAACCACACTTCAAATGGTTGAGAAAAAAATATACAGACATATAAGCGCTATAGGCCCACAAAAGAGACACACACACACTGAAACACACACACACACAGGCTGCCTGTGTAGCCAGAAGATCAGGGAGGACTTAAGAGCTCCTCTGGCACCAAAATTACAGGGTACCTCTAAATCCTCCCAGCAGAGAGCACGATGGGATANGAGGGAGGAGATGGAAAGAGGAGTGTGGGGTGAGGAGGGGCACAAAAGGAAGTGGGAGATTCCTTTTTCTGAAGAGGAGAGAATGTGCGAGCGGGGAGGGGTGAGACGTGATCTGTCTGAAGTGTGTGTGTGTGTGTGTGCATATGTCAGAGGGAATATGGAAGGAGGTGATGAAGTGAGGAGCTGAGAGGAGTAGGAGGAGAGCTCGGTTTGGAAAGAAGAAGAAGTGGGAGGTGATCTCTGTGAAGTAGAGGAAGCATATGTGTGTGTGTGTTTATGTTGGTGTGTATGTAATTGTGTGTTTGTGTACGATTGTGTGTGTGTGTGTCTGCCAGCTTGTTTCTCTCTCTCACTCTCACACTGTTTCTTCTAGTCTTTCCCTAGAGTCTCTTTTTGTGTGCATTTTGGGCGTGTGTGCAAGTGTGTGTGTGTGTGTGTGCGCGTGCTGTTCAAGTGAATGCCTGTGTGCATGCAAACACGTGCATGAGTGTAAATTTGTATTTTTGCATGTGACTGTATGGGTACAAATGTTAAAAATATGTATGTTTGAGTTTTCAGATCGTGGCGGTTTTGTATCTGTGTGAGTTTGTGTGTGTGTATGTGCGTGTGTGTGTGTTTTCATGTGCATCAGTCCAGAAGGTCCTGGCAGATCACTAAAGCTGGTTGGTATTATGGAGTCCCATGTCCAGCACTAGTGCTTCAAGACGACTCGTGACAGCTTTTAACCTCTGCAGAGGGTCTGTCAGCGACTCCAAAAGTGTGTGTGTGCATGTGTATGTGTGTGTGTGTGTCCACTGCTTCTGCATCATTTAGCTGTGGGTGTCTCTGTGTCATCTCTCCGGTGAAGCAGGGCTTTTACACAGCCCACCCTCCATTTTTTATTTGAACACAGCATGCCACTCTCACACACAGCAGAACACTTGTGCATCAACACGTCACCATCCGCTCACGCAAACACAAAAGCAACACACACACATACTTGCGTGCAAATTCCACCCATGCACGTGTGCACACACACACACACCAATGCAAAAGCAAACAAAAAGCGCACACATGCGGTGCGGGCCGTCTGTGGATCGGTCGGAGATGAAGGATGCAGAATAACTGAAGGACCTCTGGGAACGCAGCAAGTCATCTGTCTCAAACAAGAACAGACTGAGCGCGCTCCAACGTGACAGATGTGAGCGTTCATCGCATCCCAGACCTTTTTCCACTCTGAGCCCACCTCACACACACACACACACGCAAGCCTGAACAGAGTCTGACAGATCTGCACAGGTTCGATTTTTGAAGCAAACGATACAAAAGATTTTGTGGAGTGTTATTATAGTGCTAAAGGACCATACTGGTGATTTTGCATGTTTGAGCCTAATATATTCAGTTTTCATACATGTAATGTTACTGACAATCATTTCCCAAAGGATAAAACCGTATTTCAGCTTTCCTGATATTTTGCAAAATCTCTTAATCTTTCAAAATCAAATATTCAAGTGATACACCCACCTTAAAAATCCATGTTTCTCCTGCTAATAGTTACACAGCCTTATGAAGTCACGGTCCTTTAAATTTTTCCATAAACGCAGGTCTTCTTTTGGGACTATATTCCCCGGTGGAGGCATACATTCACTCCACGCTTTTTATTGAGCTTAAACACTAAAATTACATAACTTCAAAAAAAACCTGAATACACGTCTTGTTGGTGATGATGGATTACCTATCCCAAGAATGTTTCAAGTACCAACAAGCTGATTTTAATAGCAGAATGAACTGAAACCAATGGCGGTCTGGAAGGTAGGAAAAACATTTTTAATTCACTGTTCCAGCAGTATGTTTTAGGAAATGATTGTCAGTAACGTTACGTGTATGAAAATTGAATATATTAGGGTCAAACATGCAAAATGGGTGGTATAGTCCTTTAATCCCAATAAATACTACTTGCATACACATTACATTATGTATATTTGAAAACATAAAACTGTTATTTTTCCAGTTCCCCTAATCTTTAAAAATTAAGTGTTTCAGGTTCAAATAACTCAAAATTCAATATTTCACCTGCTACCACGTCTGAATATAGACATCGTGGCCATTTTTAATTTCAGTGTAAAAGTCGTCTTCTACTGGGACTATATTCCCTGGTGGAAACATACATTTTCTTCCTTGCACCTCCGTGTTGGATCCATTAAAGTTATTTCAAAAAAAAAAAAAAAAAAACCTTGTGTTTGCTAAAACATGTTTCAAGTCTCTACAAGTTCATTTTTACATCAAACTGGAATGAACAGAAACAAATGGCAATCTGGAAGGTAGGAAAAACAATTCTAATATTTACCTCTCCAGCAGTATGTTGGAAAATGGTTGTCAGCAAAGTAATGTTTAAGTACAGTACAGTAAAGTACAAAGTACAAGTAAAGTACAGTACAGTAAAGTAACAAGGACCATACTGGTGGTTTTACATGGCTCAAACATGTAAAACCACCAGCATGGTCCTTTAAAGATATAAACAACCAACAACAGCAGCTTCAGCATAACCACAATGTGAATTTAAGGTGCACGGATCCCAACGGATCAGCCGTTCCAGAAGCTTCCAGCAGCTCAGACATAAAGACGCAGAGAAAAGGCAGAGCAGATGTCTTCATCTTACATCATGTGACATTTTTCGCAACAAAACGCGATAATTCGGTGAGACGTGACATCATCTGAATCTGAATCAATCCTTTAGTAATTTAACTGGGTTGCTGAAGGTGGGAGTGACTTAGCAAGCGTGAAGCGGCAGCGATGTGCAGCATTCTGCATCAGGGAAAGGTGTGTGTGTGTGTGTGTGTGTGTGTAATGCTTCAGACTGCCTGNCAGCATTCTGCATCAGGGAAAGGTGTGTGTGTGTGTGTGTGTGTGTGTAATGCTTCAGACTGCCTGGCGTTTGTGAAACAGTCGGTAGAAAACTGCCTGTCACAGTCTGGAGTTTCCACTTTTACCATCCGCTTCAAAAGAATCAATTCCAGACACTTAGACTGCAAACACAACAAACACTGAGAAATGGAACCACACACAAACACACACAAACACACACACACCTCAGAGTCATGAGTCACTCCTCCACATATTACAACCACAAGCTGGGGTTCAATCTGGTTTTATTTAATGGGAGGTTCTGCTTAATCATATCTGATTGATGATGATTTAAATTTATCATGCGGCACCACATGACTTTAATGTTTTACAGGAATAAGTAAGCAAGAGGATGGATAGGATCAGGAACGAGTACATCAGAGGGACAGCGCATGTTAGATGTTTTGGAGATAAAGTCAGAGAGGCCAGACTGAGATGGTTTGGACATGTACAGAGGAGGGATAGTGAACATATCGGTAGAAGGATGCTGAGGTTGGAACTGCCAGGCAGGAGGCCTAGAGGAAGACCAAAGAGGAGATTTATGGATGTAGTGAAAGAGGACATGAAGTTAGTTGGTGTGAGAGAAGAGGAGGCAGAGGATAGGGTTAGATGGAGGCAGATGATTCGCTGTGGTGACCCCTGAAGGGAAAGCCCAAAGGAAAAGAAGAAGTAAGCAAGAGGTTCTCAAACTGGGGTCTGGGGACAACTGGCGGTCCGTGGAACTTAAGACAGTGGGTCTGCAATTTTTTTTTCTTTGATTAAATTGTGCTGTGTAATTAAAAGTGGAATATATACATTTATTTGATAGCATATTATAATTTTTTTTTCATGAAAGTTTTTATGTCTTTTTAGAGTTTCATGACTTTGATCAAACTGAATTTTAATAATCCAGCAGTCGTAACAGCAAAAATTCACACGTCAGCATGAAGTTTTACTGGTATTACAAATTAAAAATAGCAACAAATGTCTGCTTAATCGATCAAAAAAAAAATCTGTAAGGATATTTGGCCTAAAAAACTGAGAAGCTCTGTTTAAAGGAGATTACACAGATTCCATTTCTTATAGGAACCTACTTTACAATTAATTTGTAATTTTTAATAACCAGGTGCAATTTTTCCTGTGAATCCATGATGTATATAATGTATATATGTTCTTTAAATTTTACTTTCAATTTCACTTATGTATATAGCTTGGTTAAGCTGGTGTTTCTTTAATGTATATAGTGTTTTTTTTATGTATATATTTTTGGTACTTCACTGATACACAGTGTATTTATATTTTTCTGTATGTCCTTTCATACTGTATTTTCTGTACTTCATATTTTTATATATTTTTATCACTTGTTTTACACTGAATCTAAAGCTGCTGTAACAAGTAAATTTCCCCAGTGTGGGATTAATAAAGTTGATCTTATCTTATTATTAATTTGCAAAAAACACAATGATCCACATCTATTCTTGCTTGCTGCAGCACCGCTGTGCACACTGAGTGAAAACAGGACACTTCAGTCATCGTTTCTTTAATCCCGCTCTGTTCTGATTGGCCAGCTGTGACATTGCAGATGATGCTAAATAGATAATTGCTAAATGCTCGCTAACGAACACGCTAACGAACACGAGCAGAGGAGCCCAAACATCCTCAGAGACCTCAGCAATCATGCTGCTGCATGCCTACAATGTGTGTGTGTGAGTGAGTGAGCGAGTGAGTGTGTGAGTGCGTGCGTGAGTGCGTGTGTGCATGTGTGTGCGTGCTTGCATGTGTGTATGTGTATGTGAGTGAGTGAGCGAGCAAGTGAGTGAGTGAGGTGTGTGTGTGTGTGTGTGTGCGTGTGAGTGAGTGAGCGAGTGTGAGTTCATGCGTGTGCGTGCGTGTGTGCATGTGTGTGTATGTGCATGTATGTGTGTATGTACATGTGTGTGCATGTGTATGTGCATGTGTGTGCGTATGTGCATGTGTATGCATATGTGTGTGTGTGTGTGTGTGTGGATGTGTGTGTGTGTAAATGTGCGTGTGTGTGTGTGTGTGTGTGCATCTCCTGCACCCATTCGTTTTCNGTGTGTGTGTGGATGTGTGTGTGTGTAAATGTGCGTGTGTGTGTGTGTGTGTGTGTGCATCTCCTGCACCCATTCGTTTTCCTCAGATAGGGAAGCTCCATTTTCTCTGACCTTTTCATTCTGGACTCAGGCAGAGAGTTATGACAAGTCCGCCTGTCTGAGCACAACAAGACGGATCAAAGCAGCCAAACAAACGGTAACTCGTAGCGACGGCTGTGTGCTTCCTGTCGCAAACGGGCAACGCAAAAGAAAAACCCGCTGAGTCTGTTCAATAAGCGGAAACGACACCGAGACGCAGCAAGCGAGGAGACAGTGTGACGATCAAACGAGGGGAATAAGGAGACGCTACAGCACAAAAAGGAAAGACAGAATGACGAATGGAGGGAGAGGACAGACAGTAAAAGATGCATGAGAGAGAGAGAGAGAGAGAGAGAAAGAGAGAGAGAGAGAGAGGGAGAGTACTTGCTATAGAGGAGACTGTCAGCCCATCTGTTGTCCGCAAAAAACTAAATCTGCAAGAAGCAGAAAAAAGAGAGAGAGAGAGAGGACAGTGCACATGTAGGGGTGTGTATGTGTGTGTGTGTGTGTATGTGTGTGTGTGAGACTAAACCCTGAGGGAATCTCCTGTACCTGCTAACACGGAGGCGACTGAACAAAGCTGACAGCAGCCAACGCAGGACCAAAGTCACACACACGCATGAGTGGACACACACCCACACTCACCCACACATCGTGAGACAGCGTGTGGACCAGAGCGCGAGCGTGTCTCCAAACCACAGCGAAGCGTCTCCGATTCCGAGGCCTGACTGCAACACAAGAAGCAGGAAAAGCAAAACACACTTCTTCTCCTCCATCCCCGTTATTCGCCAAAACCCCAATCAGAGAGCAGAGCAGACCGCAGAGAGAGAGGCTGCTGATTACATCCTAATACACACACACACACACATGCACGCACACACGCACGCACACACACACTCTGATTACATCCTCCTCTCTCCTCATCCCTGGTATCGGTTACACGGTAAAGCCATGCTGATCGAGGATCAGCGTTTGGCGCAGAGCGGTGAAAGACTTCGGGAGCTTAACCTCTACTTCAAGAGAGAGAGAGAGAGAGAGAGAGAGAGAGAGAGAGAGAGAGAGAGAGGCTCAGGACCCCCAGCACAAATAAACAGCTACAACACAAAAATGTCTGGCAGACTCGAAACAATTTCCTGAAGGATCCGTCACTGTGAGAGAGAGATGGGATGGGGGGATCTAAGGAGGGGAGAGGAACAGTGAAATGGCGAGGAGAGAGGGAGAGAAAGATTAAGTTGCAGAAGAAAAATGGAAAAAGAGAAATGAGAGAGGGGAGAAATTGGACGGGCGGGTTTTGGAACGGGAGGTGAAATTGTTCAGTTGTCATGTTGGAAAGCATCAAGTAAAGAAGATAGTTTGTTTGCTGCATTAAGGCAGCTTCCTTTTCATCACCGCCGCATCCATCCGTCTGTCCATCCATCCATCCATCCATCCATCCATCATCCATCCACCCATCTGTCCATCTGTTGTCCATCCCTCCATACATCATCCATTCATCCATCCATCCATCCATCCATCATCCATCCATCCATCATCTATCCATCCATCTGTCCATCCATCCATCCATCATCTATCGTCCATCCATCATCCATCCATCCATCATCCATCATCCATCCATCCATCTGTCCATCCATCATCCATCCATACATCATCCATCCATCCATGATCCATCCATCCATCCGTCCATCCATCCATCCATCCATCCGTCCATCCATCTTTCCATTCATCCATCATCTGTCCATCTGTCCATCCATCCATACATCATCCATCCATCCATCATCCATCCATTATCCATCCATCCATCCATTCATCCATCATCCATCCATCCATCCATCATCCATCCATCCATCCACTGACAGTAAATGCTTTCACGCTCTGACTGAAGACATCGTCTCCAGCGTGCATCAACAAATGCAAAACAGCAACTTCTATTGCAGAGAAAGACTCCGTGCACGCACGTGTGTGTGTGTGTGTGTGTGTGTGTGTGAGAATATGAGTGACTGTTTTTGTTTGTGTGTGCATGTATTTGGATGCTAGTGTGAGCTTATGAGTGTATATATATATATATGTGTGTGTGTGTGTGTGTGTGTGTATATCTTTGAATTTGCTTATGTGGCTCTGTGCTTATTTATGACTTTGTGTGTGTGTGTGTGTGTGTGTGTGTGTGTGTCTGTGGTCATGCTGGAATGGAACACGGAGCTGGATTCACAGAAAGGGGCTTGGTCCGGCCGGCGGAGCAGTATTTAGACTCTGTATTTATGCGTTGGACGACCGCAGCATCTCTCCAGCCGCCTCGTGATTCATGTTTGTTTGCTTTTCTCGGCGCTCCTTCCATTTCCATCAAGAAGCTCCGCCTCTCTCTCTCTCCTCCAACGCTTTCCGCAGAAATGTTCACGCCATTCCTGCTCAGAGTTTCATCAGCCGCCTTAATCGCAGCTGACCAAGCATGCAGTGGTTTCCATAGCGAGGACACGACATTAAATCTAACAGCCACTATAATTACACATCCATATTTCTCTGCCGTGAGTTTGTGTAAACAAGCTGGGCTCCGGCGCGAGGGGGCGGAGTCTGCTGGCAGGCTGCTGCTGAGTGGCCGTTGGAAAACAAAGCCGTTTCAGAACGTGGCTTGGAAAAGAGAAACCGCTGAAGAGAGGGAGGGAGGGAGGGAG
>VXCM01010189.1:9317-19409 GCA_014773175.1 Lucifuga dentata | reverse complement strand
GGGAGAGAGAGAGAGAGAGAGAGAGAGAGAGAGAGAGAGAGCTTAGCTATTGGCTGGAGAAGAAAGGCTGTGAGAATATGTGCTGTTGGCAGAGCGGAGGGCAAACGACCTCAGACATCTCAGATAGAAAGGCAAATATGCATTTCCAGAGTGTTTTAGATTATGGCCTCTCATTGTTTTATCCTACGCTCATGTCTTTTATATACGTATAAAAAGCGATCCGCTATCGTCCAACACGGTTTTCTTTACAATGATGCTCATCTTCTCACGACTTCTACATTTTCTCTTGCTAATCTCCAACGGGCTGCACGCTAAGCACCGCTCTTCCTGCAGTCTCAACATGTCTTCTGTCTTTCTGCCTGCAGCTATTTTCGGGTTGCAAAAACCGCAGAGATGTTTCTGAAACGCTGAAAAAACCTGGAAGCTACGTTCCAGTCATCAGAGGAAGATGCAGTTGGCGAGGAGCTAACAAATGAGTTTGTGTTTGCAAAGAAGAACAAAATGAATTTGCTCTGCGGTCTGAGATCAGATCTAAGCTATCAGTTCACAAAACGACTTGAACTCAGACTTCCCACAGCCGTGAACTCTCGTGCACACGCTGAAGAAGAAGACGAAGAAGAAGGGATGTCAGAGGAGAGGAAGAGCTGGGCGACACGCACGGAGGTGACGCATTCTAATAAGATAAGCTAAAGCGTTTGCAGACGCGCGGCGCTGGCTAATTGAGATGAATACATGAATATATCAGCTTCATCTAGCAGCCGTGGATTCGGCTGTATCCTATGGTTACCATTCAAGTTGTGCAGCCACGTGATCGGAGCTGTCCTCCCTTCTGAAAGAAAGTCCTCTTGTCCACACACACACACACACACACACACACACACACACACTCTCTCTCCTCTCAACAAACTCCTCTGTAATAAACGAAAGGCAATAACCAGCGACAATAACGCTGTGCCTGCTAACCCTCTCTGAATGAAATATCCAAAGCAGAAGTAGCACAGGCAGGCTGGATAGATTTGCACAGCAAGCAGAAAGTCGTATATTACACCGCCGCTCTAATAAANGGGGGGGGGGGTTGGTAAATCTCCTTATCCCAGACCATGCTGCTTCGACCAGAGCTAACCTGACCTGTTAGCAGGGTTTACTTTGAAAATGAAATCCGTTAAGGGCTTACTGATTAGCCGCTTAAAACTTTAATCATTAACATAAATGGCCGTTACTGCAAGTCAGTAACGATGTGATTCTTCTGAGAAATCCGGTTTCAAGCGTTTCATTCAGAAATAGCAACTATTTGAGACGATTATGAAATGACTGAAAGGGATTATTATTTTGGACTGTTATTGATAATGTTTCTGGCACATCAAGGGACATAAAATGAATAAAGATTACTTTTTTTATATCGCTCTTTATATTACTTTACTATTTCCCAGGGAGATAGCACATTTTAAAATTGGACTCCCAAAAGTTTTACTACCAGCACCAACTACAGGTTGTGAAAGTGCCTTTAAATGTTCGTTATGTGAAGAACCGTCGATAAAACAATGCATCTTTTGTACATCGCTGGTAATGAGCATGTAGGAGTGTGCAATCCAAGAAAAATGATCTCTTGCTTGTAATTAAAAGATTTCAGTTTGATCTAACAGAGGGAGGTTACCGGATATTAACCAGTTTCTCAATAAAAACGCTTTAATTGTAAAGAATGTTCACCTTCATAATCTGACAAACTGACAAGCACACTTTGTCTTCATTCTGAGTAATGCACCTGCCTTTTTTCCTCATTCCTGTGTTTTAATTACGGCAATTTTATTTTAGCTCTATTCTCACGTTACAATTAACGTGAGCACAATTACTTTATAGCAATTGTGCTGCATGCAAAGTATTACATTACAAATGTAGCCTGTAAACCTACTAGGCTGTGTAGTTATTAAATTGTGCATGAGACTGTAGTGTGTGTCTGTGTGTGTGTGTGTGTGTGGCTCTTTGCATTACCATGAGCACCTGCATGGGAGCACGCGTGTGCACATATATTGGTGTGTTTACATCCTCGGAAATGTAGGGCAAAGGAGGATCTGGTCAGTGAGATCGTGTTCGATGTGCGATGCCTGACAGAGGATTCCGGGGGTTTTGGATGGAGGGGTGTGTGATGTGTCGGCTGTTTAGCAAAAATAGATACAGAAAAAGAAATGCCCACACTAAAGAGCATGAATGTTTTAGTGATATGTAACATGCCTTCTAACCTTAATCCTGTCAGGTGAGAGATCTTCCTGCTTGTCTGATGTATTCTTAGGCCAGGTTTATGCTTAATGTTAACTCCGCCTACACGTCTGTGAGAGGTGTTTCTCAAACTAGTGCAGAGCCCGTTCAAAACGTAACGAAACGGGCCAGACTTTATGGTGTGCACTGCTTTTCCCTTCATACAAAGCTAGAACTTCATGAACTCTTCCAACTCCGTTTCCCTTCATGTTCAACAGCTAACTATTGATCTGTAACTGTAGATAATATGACGTTAGCATAGTTAGTTGTGTTTGGTGGCTAACAACAGTAGCAGCATGGCTATCGTAGGTTAGTAACACTAGCTATCATGGTTTGCTAACAATAGCATTATCTCCTGGTAGCATTGTTAGCTATTGTTAGCTCCAGTACAACATAAAGTTGAGCTTCCAAAACAGTGAAATATACGTTTTACCTGCACAGCGCCTCAAAACAACTTCAGCTTCTCAAACAACTTCTGCACGTCCTCGTGAGCTAGCTTTGTTAGCTTTACGGGGTCGGGTTGAGACTGGACCGAAACCTATGCTGCCGCGCAGACTTTAGAATTAGACAAATACTCCATCCACTAAGGGGCAATGTGGGACCTGAAACATAAACTGCCCCTGATCTGCATCGAAGCAGCTTATAAACTACTCCCGATTCCAACAATCGAGGAAGTTAGCGTTTTATATTTATTTACAAGACAAGAGAAACAGCAGAAGCCGCCATTAAACAAATCTTGCTGTTATATTTCTGGTTTGCAGTTAATGCACTTGTGTGCATGTTAAAACTTTGATTATATTCCAATTGAAACAAATAATTTTTTTAATCCTTCACCCCCACATTATGTAACACATCATGTATATTCAGACAGAAATAAAAACGGGTTAATTCCATACATTTATGCGTCTTGCGCACATTTTGTCTTAACTTCAGTACAAAAATTGTAAATCGGAGTATGACAAAAGTTAACATTGCTGCTCCCAGAATTTTCATAGGTGCTGCATCTTGTGAACATGAAGCATTAAAGGACCATAACGGCCATTTTTGTTTAAGCCTCATATATTAAATTTTGATCTGAAAATGCTTCCTGTGTGTGTTGTGAGTTCTTCACTGCAGCACTTGAACGCACCATTGGGAAGCATTTTCAGATCACTCCACGCTTTTTATTGAGCTTAAACGCTAAAATTACATAACTTCTAATAAAAACCTGAATACACGTCTTGTTGGTGATGATGGATTACCTATCCCAAGAACGTTTACAGTATCAACAAGTTGATTTTAATAGCAGAATGAACTGAAACCAATGGAGGTCTGGAAGGTAGGAAAAACATTTTTAATTCACCGTTCCAGTAGTATGCTTTGGGAAATGATTGTCAGTAATGTTACGTGTATGAAAATTAAATATATTAGGCTCAAACGTGTAAAATGGGTGGTATGGTCCTTTAAAATGGAGAGAAGCTACATGTTAAATCAATACAGCTTGTTTCTGTGAATACGAAGTTAAAATAGTCAAATATCTAAGTATAAACCTGGACTTAGATATATAGATATTGCTTTTTAAAAACTGGGTCAGCAGCAAAATGTAGCTTGTAAAATAATTAAAATGGGTTGGGAAAAAACAAAACATTAGTTATAATTGCTACCAGCAACTAGCAAACAGCGCTAGCAGGCTGACACCTTTGTTGAGGTTTGTTTTGTTTTTTTTCCCCCACTGAGGCAGTACTGTAGATATGAGACAGTTTGTGCTCCACTGTGGCAGTTTTCTGGTGTGGAAGTCGGTGTGTCGTTGTCCATGATGGTACACTGAGATAGAGAGTGACAGCTGTCATGAGGGATCAGGCTTAGCCCGCCGCTACACAGGAAATCAAGGAGGAAGAGGAGAGNAGCTGTCATGAGGGATCAGGCTTAGCCCGCCGCTACACAGGAAATCAAGGAGGAAGAGGAGAGTGTGTTGACAGCCTGCCTCTGTTTGCTGCCTCCTGGCCTGTCCCTTATATAGAACTCAGATTCACCGGCTCGGCTAAGCACCTGAACGTATCGCCCAGCAGTCATGCTACATTATTTTAATAGGAAGAGAATGGGAGAGAAAATGGAAGGATTTTATTTGGGCCTCACTGAGGACACATAAAGCCTGTGTGTGTGCACTGTACATGTGTGTGTACTTGCCATTTCTCTCCTATTTTCTCATTTCTCCGTTATATTTCCATCTCCTTAAAAGCCTCCTGTCTAAAATCACTTCTCTGCTGACTCTAACCCCTAAACACAGCACGGCCATTTTCCTCACAAACAGCTCATTCCATATCCTGTGTTTAGACAAAGCAATGAAATACAACCAGTTTTTTCAGTCATACAGCGGGGCGGGGGNGGGGGCGTGTTGATGGACAGGAGAGGCTGGTGCCCATGCTGGTCTGGGGTTTAGATCAGTTCGGGAGGTTATCATTACTGACCCCCTGCTGTGTCTCTCTGACCCTCTGCCCATGAGTTTTGACCTTTGACCTCCCCCCCCCACAGCTCCTGGCAGGACAGCGAGCAAGAACTTGTGGCAGGGCCGGGCCAGGCTGGATGGATGGGGACAGGGTGGACTGGACCCCCCTGCTGTGACACCAGAGCGCCAGAGATACACACACACACATACACACACCATTTGTTGCTTGCTTTACCCCACGCCTTTTGTGGCTCATTCCACCACATGGTGGGGGTGGGGGTGGGGGTGGGTAGAGATGACAAACGAAAAGAGACAGAAAAACAGAGTCAGAGCAGAGGCCGGGGATGGACGAGAAAAAGACTGCTGGAAGATTCAGTGGAATGTCCACTCCCTATGCATCTTCTTCTCGTTTCAAACGCTGTCTGCCATGTTTGACCGTTAATCAGGCTAGATAAGCCGGGTCTTTATAGTCGAGCAGATTTACGTCGCTCTGCTGGCCGGCTGGACCGCATTCCCAGCAGAGACGGTGGGATAACGTCCTCACATCTCCTAGGCGGGGATAAGCTGGCCGACAGGGGCCTCAACACACACAAGACTTTAGTGTACTCACACAAGAAAAGCAAGAAAAGTGTGTGAGACACACTCCATACAGGTGCTTTCTATCCATTTTTAGCCCTCTCGCACATTAACACACACGCACACATTACACACCATGGCATTATCTTAGTGATAAATGAAGTGTGTCATGGCATGTGTGTGCGCAGGCTGAAGTAGAATAAATAAAGCCAGCTCTTCCTGTTGCAAAGGACAACAACATTAGCATAATAGCAAGACAAATACTACATCTGATTACTGCTGACGCGGGAACGATCCAGTATACGAGCCTCGTAATGATCCGCCATCAGGCTGAGTCCTGTGTTCCCAGCTCGCTTTACAAAGGGTTTCACATTACGAGTTCACAATCCAGACCACTGTGGTGCAAGTGTTAAGCACGGCACTTGTTCACATAAAGGAAGAAACACTGAGGATTTATGTAAAAAAGCAAAAATTCGACTTAAAGTAAAGCTTTGATCAGCACATGCGTGTCACTAATAGGGTTTAAAAATGCATGATGTAATCAAGACACAATATGTGGAGCAGCTCCGCTACTTATGACTGAGAAAACTTTGCAGACGGTGAAAAAGTATTTTTCTGAAGCCATGTGGGAGTAATAAAGCTCAAAGATTTTTTTTTTTTTTTTAATGTAACTCGGTGCCACAGCAGCGTCGGCCCCCGAAACGTGTCGCTGGATAACATCACAAACTTCAGGCTTCGAGAGAGAGTACACAAATATCGACTGAAGTGCTCGAGATCAAAAGGAAAAACATATGTGAGGGTTAATCAAGCGTGCATCCTCCCTTCAGATGGGAATAATATATAAAGAATTACATGCAAAATTGTATTTTTTAGAATTTATAACTGAAGAGGTAGTGAGGTACTAAAGTAGTTTTGGATTATAGCGAGGGGGAAAATATGACATATGGATGTTTAAAATGATTGATCGGTTAGTTACGTTCCACAATATGCTTTACTTCAGCATTTCTTTCCCGACACGCATCTCAATGTGGAAAGAAGCTGCTGAGAGAAGCAGCTTGTAATGAGAAGATTGTTAGTTTGAATCCCAGACTAGCAGGGAATGGTTCTTCCTTTAGTAACCACTGTCAGCGTGCCATGAGGCAAGGCACGGAACCTCCAGCCGCCGCAGAAACACTTTCATTCAGAAACTCTCCGCTGGGAATGTGGGTAGCTTTGTACATTTATGTTAAAACTAGGGCTGGATTTCGATTCTGACGTCCCGACTCCATTTGATTTTGATTTTCAAAGCTCTGATTCAATTCGATTCAATTTCGATTCTCAAAGCCCCGATTCGATTCAATTCGATTCAATTTGATAGGATAGCCAGACAAAAATGCCAATGATCCAGGGGCGAATGAGTCCGTAATTGTCTGCTGTTTCTTCGCACCATCCTTTCATTTTTTAAAATCCATTTTCATCTAAGCAGCAAAAAAAATTATGAAAGAAAAAAATATGTTTGCTTAGTTTAAGTTAATTTTAATTAAAGGACCACACTACACATTTTGCAAGTTTGAGCCTAATATATTCAATTTTCATACGTTACATTACTGACAGTCATTTCCCAAAGGATAAAACTGTATTTCAGCTTTCCTGATATTTTACTAAATCTCTTAATCTTTCAAAATCAAATATTCAAGTGATACACCCACCTTAAAAATCCATGTTTCTCCTGCTAATAGTTACACAGCCTTATGAAGTCATGGTCCTTTAAATTTTTCCATAAACGCAGGTCTTCTTTTGGGACTATATTCCCCGGTGGAGGCATACATTCACTCCACGCTTTTTATTGAGCTTAAACACTAAAATTACATAACTTCTAAAAAAACCTGAATACACGTCTTGTTGGTGATGATGGATTACCTATCCCAAGAACGTTTACAGTATCAACAAGTTGATTTTAATAGCAGAATGAACTGAAACCAATGGAGGTCTGGAAGGTAGGAAAAACATTTTTAATTCACTGTTCCAGTAGTATGCTTTGGGAAATGATTGTCAGTAACGTTACATGTATGAAAATTGAATATATTAGACTCAAACATGGAAAATGGCCAGTATGGTCTTTTAAAACCTGGAGTCTCGAATTATTTTTCTAGAAAATTCTTCATTCTTGAAAAGTAAAATTCAATCTGAAAGAACTGCGCAAAAAAAAGTCTAAAATAAATGATAAAAAGTTGTTCAATTTTCTACTTGATTCTAGAATATTCTGGAAAATTAAGGGAAGTCTCCAAAAATCAGCAAATGATGTGACTTTTCACTGCAGGTTAATAGTTTTCTTATTTTGTCTTGCTCTTATTTTCAGATCAGGTTTTAGCTTCAGTTAAATCTTTATTTCAGTTTAGATCAGTGTTGATTTAAACAAAAGGGATGTTTAGGTTTGTTGGAAAGTTACTTTCATAGCATCTTGGTGTCATTTCACACATTTTTCTCTTATTTCAAGAAGGATTTTTGTGCACATTTTAATTCCAGGTCTGACCAAAATTTATTTTATTTTGTAATAATAGAATAAAATGGTTTATATTTTTAATTAAAAATGCAAAGTAGCTGGTATGGTCCTTTAATATTATATTGCGCATCAAAGGCCACCAGCAGGCCCACCAATGGCTGCGGCCCACTGGGAAAAGCCCCGCCTCTCCCATCCAACCCTGACTGCACATGACAAATAAAACTTTGAAACCTGAATATCATTTAGAGCCGTTGGACTCAGATTAAACATCAAACAAAGTAATTTCTTGTTTATCTTACAGAAAGAACTTACAGGTGATGTAGTAGTTGACGTTCCTCTTGAACTCCAGCCCCATGTAGTTCGGGCTGAATTCCTGAAATTTGATGGTGAACTTAATGTTCTTCTCTGGCTTGTTGCAGTTGACTAGAACGTTGGGGTCGAGCACCGTGCTGCAGCTCTCCGCCTGCTCCCGCTTCACCAGGTACAGCTTGTAGTACTCATAGTCCCTGCCTGGGTCCGCCTTGGGACAGATGATGTCCAGCTTGTCCCCGATGTCTGGGTAGATTGCCAGGCCCTTCCCAGGCAGAAACCTGGAAGCCGAGAAAAAAGGAAGTACACTGTAAAAAAGTCTTTCAGTGTGTTAGTCCATACTACATAAATTTAAAATGTGTGATTCACTCAAAAAAAAAATAATTTTCCTTTTCAACTGAATTTATTTAAGTCACATCAAAGTAAAAACTGCACTGTAAAAAACCTTNTAATTTTCCTTTTCAACTGAATTTATTTAAGTCACATCAAAGTAAAAACTGCACTGTAAAAAACCTTTCTTTGGTTTAACTTTAAAAAATGAGGCAACATTTTCCAATCATTTTTAAAGTTGGGTGAACTAGTATTTTTGATTAGGACAAACTCATATGTTTGTCTTTAAGACATAAAATATATGTGGAAACAGCAAGAAACTGAGTTGAGCAAACTTGATAGTCGTCAACATGTGACCTACATTAAACCTGATTAAAATTTAAGAAACACTACGAAATTGAGCTCCATGAACTTATACATTTTTTGTTTTTTTTAATTTTGACAAACTCTTGTTTTGTGTGTTTGAGTCAAAAATCAAAAATCATGCAGAAACTACATTTGATGTATTTAACATGGATTGTTTGTTGGCATGTTTACATTTGTGGAGTAATACACCAGAATACAGATAAAGATTTATAAATGCTAATGCTAATGCTAAAGTAGCATGTCTGTACTTCCTGTAAAGAAGCTCGTGACTGAAGGGTTGCCGGTTCAATCCTTGGACTGGCAGGAGAAATCAGGTTTGTGAAAGTGAATGAGTTTGACTCAAACACACAAAACAAGAGTTTGACAAAATTAAAAAAAAAAAAAAAAAAAAAAAANAGGTCACATGTTGACGACTATCAAGTTTGCTCAACTCAGTTTCTTGGCTGTTTCCACATATATTTTAAGTCTTAAAGTCAAATATATATTATTAAGTATGTCCTACTCAAAAATACCAGTAGTTCACCCAACTTTAAAAAAGTGACTGGAAAATGTTGGCTCACTTTTTTAAGTAGGATTTTTTACAGTGTATAATTAAGTATGAAGGGAGTCTGGAAAACAGCCATATATTTCTACTTTAGTTTATACATCTTAATACCATGAGTAATATAGGAGTTATGGGTTTAGATTTGTCTGGCGTGGGATTTTAGGCACAGCGTAATTAATTTGTCCCAACAAAAGCGCAACATGTAGGGGCTTGACATTTCTTCGGCATTGGTCCGCGGAGCACTTCACACAAATCCTCCACAGTTCCTCTTCATGCTTGGATCCGAATCAAAGCATACCAAAAGTTTGCTAGAGGGAAGCAAGACGGACAAAACACAAGATGGCTGCTGCAAAATGGCTACAGATGGGAATCCATCCAAAAAGGAAGGATTGAGATTGTGTTTTCTGGAGTTCCGTGTTAGATCTGAGCCTGAATGAATAATATCTACGTTGTTTTGAATTCAGAGGTGTGAGTCTGATGAAAACAGGGCGTNATCATCTACTGGAGGATTAACATAATCCATCTGGCCTTACTGTACCTCTCCACCTCGCTCTCTGCCGCCAAATCAATCAGATCAGCTCGTCTTCTGTTTTAATCGCTGAAGGCGGTGACGGGAGGCGACTCGGTGCATGGAAAAGTGTGGAAAATGTGGAGAAAACAAAGAGGGCAAAGGATCATCGAATGCTTCTAGTGTGTTTCAGGAATGAGGCATTTGTTTATGCATGTCTGTGTGCGTGTGTGTGTGTGTGCGTGTGTGTGTGTGTTAGTCGGTCAGCAAAATGGGCTGAGGTTGCGGTCTGATGGGGG
>VXCM01010188.1:0-18164 GCA_014773175.1 Lucifuga dentata | reverse complement strand
TATGCTTTGGGAAATGATTGTCAGTAATGTTACATGTATGAAAATTTAATATATTAGGCTCAAACAGGCAAAGTGGGTGGCATGGTCCTTTAATGGGGAATCAATTCAGTTCATTGAATGGAAGACCTCTTTTATGGCACTTATAGATCAAAAGGGCATTTATTCTGCTGAAAAGTTGTTCTACTTGAAGAAATACATCAGCAGCCCAGCATTTCAGTATTTAATTATGAAGGGCCTCTCCATCCTCTGGGCCCTCTAAGTTAACCCCATACAGTGCCCCTGGACAAGGTATCTGGACTTGGTGTGAGAGGTTATAACTCTCAGTATACATCTCCCTGCTGCTTATACAAAGGACCATGTCAACCATGATCATATACCAACATGGGAAACGGCCAAACATTGGAGTCATTTTTCATTGGTTGTAGATGAAATACCACCACTCCTCAGCTGTGAACTAGTCTCCTTTAGGCTACAACTGTCCCAGAGCTTTGGCACCAAGACAAGTGATGTTAGGCAAAGCGATGAGCCCTGTGGTGTTAAAACAGAGCTTGGATGGAGTATTGTTGGTAATTCAACATCTTGCTGTGATACAGCTGGCTTTAGTCACCAAGTAACAGTAAAAGAGATCCTGCAGCAACTCCAATGGATATAATCAGTTTTGGAATCAGACTTCAAGGATGTACCTGGAAACAGCCAGGGCATGGCCCGTAGTGGTGGCCATGCCCACCATAGACGAAAGCCTGGCCACCCCAGTAAAAACCACACTCATTATTTTTTAATTTATATGAATACTTATTATTGTGTGGAACCGTTTCTGCCCTGCAGCACTCAGGGCTCTATATAGCTGAACACACACATCATGTGCTCTGCTGCCCCTCGCCCTCCCATCCTACACAGCCAGGTCACACAGACAGCAGCTTTCAGCAAACTGAGAGACAATTACAGGTACATGTGTAAAACTAGACGTTTATTGACTTAATTTGTTGATGTATTTTAATTGAAATGAAATGAAGGATAGTTAGAGTACGCAATGTGTGAAATAGCAAAGTTACTTAGCCAGGTTTTCCATGCCTTGCGCAAAACCATCTTAAGCTGTGTGCACGTGTGAAGCTTCCATATGAGCTTGTTAAACACAGACTCAGCCGAAGTGTGTGCAGAGGAATGTAGCTGAGCTGAGCTTCATGTGTGTTACAGCTTCAGATGAGGTTTTACAAGTTTAACAAGAGACACAGGTTTTATGTAATAACAATATATATTCAGAACTTCCCATTTTCTTTTTTGCTTCAAGGTTTTCTTATGTTTCTTTCAAAGAGGATAATCAATTACCGTTAGTTCTGCTATTTTTAGATCATTTTCCCTGATTTTAGCTAAAAGCAAGCATCCTCTAAACTCTGCTGAATTGTCTAAACAACACACCTAATGNCTGATTTTAGCTAAAAGCAAGCATCCTCTAAACTCTGCTGAATTGTCTAAACAACACACCTAATGGTTATTGGGCTTCATTACGCAGTCATTGATGCCTGATTGAGTGACTGAAAGAGGTAATATTTGGCAATAACACTGCAACATGCAGAAAACACCTGAAAAAACACCAATTCAGGTGTCACCCCTAAAAAAATTTTGTGTCTCCGGCACAGCCTGGAAATGACAATACAGTCTCCCCTCTTTGATAAATTAAAGAAAGGCATAACGAAAAATGACAAGGACATTTTGAAAAGCCCGTATCCTTCATAGAAAGGCCCTGCTTACCTGATAACGAACAGCTTGTAGAGGTTCGACTTAATCACCTCACAAGGACATTTTTCAGAGATGACAAGGACAAGAAGACAACTTGAAATACAGGATGAAAAGTAAATACCTTTGGTGCAGTATCTTCACCAGGATGTGAAAATTATTACCACACACATTTCACTAAGGAGAATCGTCTCTTGTATCCTTTAGGATCTCAGTGCATTTCCAGAGATTTCTGTGTAGACAATGGGGTCACGAGTGCAGAGACTGTGGATAAGGCCACAGTTATCTCATGAGGCATGTGAACTGTGTGCAAAGGGCGTCTTCTTCTATAGGTTTATGTCCAATGAGACACAGCAAAAGTTGGAGTGTTGAAATTTCAGGGTTAAACATTTCTGAGTTGATTTCAACTCCCGAAGAGTAATTTTAACAGATTCAGTGTTGGAGTTATTTGACAGAGTTGATCACATCAGTGTAAGCTTAATGAAACTCCACCCACACATTTCAGTTCTTCCGTTGGAAAAGTCAGCGCCATCATCCTTTCTGATGCAGTTAATGATAGGTATGCTGGACTCATGTTGATGGTGTGTAAAGTATAATATATCAAGCATTTTCATCTTACCTTATTTTGTGTAGGTTTTTTAAGTTTTCCTACATGGCATTTAATGAAGATCGCTCTGAACGTTAACATTACTGATTTTACCTCTGACCTTTTTCTACAGATCCAGCAACTCTCTGTGGCTTCACAAACATCTGACACCAAAAACACACTTCCAATGTACCAGAACAGGGAAAGAGGAAATGCTCTGTGATGGCCGGGAATCAAACCCACGTCAACTTAGAAGGCAGCTATGCTAACCTCTGTACCACCATCACAACAAAACGACTCTGTAGAATCACTAGTTCAGATAACAACTGCCGTCTAAACCTGCTCGATATGGCATCAAGCCTTTGATGCTGCCTCATCATGTGCTTGGAACTTACAAGTGTATACAGGGAAGCCAGATGGAGGAGCTCCTGAGAGGAACTAAGGCATGCCCTGAACATGATGCAGGGATTCTGTGGCCACAACATCACACGTGATGTCTTTTTCACTTCACACAAGCTGGGACAGAAACTCCTCAACAGGAAGCTGACCATGTGGAGCAATCCGGAAAAAAACAAGCCAGAGCTCCACCTCAGCTGTTAACAAGAAGAAATAGGCCCGTTAGTGTCCTAGTTTGTGTTCATGGCCGACACATCCCTGGTGTCCTACGTGACAAAGAGAGGCTAAAATGTGGCTCATGAGTATGCTGCATCAGGACGGGAGAATCTGTGGCCAGAAGCATCAAAAACCACAAATCCTGATGGACTACAAAGCCACCAGAGGAGGGGGGACAACTCAGACAAGCTGGTGACTGCTACAGCTCCAACCTATGCTGGCCACTTGTGATATTCTTTAACATCTCCACGTACAACGCTTTTGTCATCTGGACGGCGTTGAACCCAGAATGGAACAGAGGGAAGCTCCAGAGGAGATGGCTCTTTCTTGAAGACCTGAGAAAGGCCTCAGATCCAGAGGGGCAACATCTGCCCGGACCCCAGCTTCTGCAGCCATCGTGAGGAGGATTCAGGAGGAGGATGCTGGGGCCCCATCCACCCGTGTGTGTGTGTGTGTGTATGTGTGTGTGTAATGAGTGAGTGGTTACTAAAATTCCTGAACTAAACAAGTGTTTTCATCATTCTAGGTTCAGCTGGTAGCACTAAGAAGAAACGCTGAGATGTGTGTGGACCCAAGAAAGACAGGAAGACACAGTTCACATGCATCAAGTGCAAGAAATACATTTGCAATACACACAAAACAAAGCTCTGTAAATTTTTCAATGCAATTTGTTCAGTTCAAAGTAATAAACATAGTTATGAAAACCTTGTTTATGTAGATTTCTTCATCGTAAACATGATTCATTTCATCCATGTCTTATAGCCAAATTTTTTTTTTTTTTTTTGAAAAATCACATTCCATCACAAAAAACGAAAAGCACTTTTAATCATGAATGTGTTCTAGCAGAGATAAATGGCAAATATAAAGCATATGTGTCTATATTGTTGTAACTGAACTAAAGTAAACGTAAAGTGGTTGTACATAAATTGCTCTGGCTNGTCTATATTGTTGTAACTGAACTAAAGTAAACGTAAAGTGGTTGTACATAAATTGCTCTGGCTGTATTGTTTTTAACAACAATGGTGACATTGTATGTCAGCATGTTATTTACTTATCTTACCAACGAGAAGGAAACAGTGGCAGTTATGATAGTGGAAATGAGTCGATAAGCTGAAGATGACCAGAAATTAAAACATCACAAGCAACAGAACATTTGTGATTTTTAATTTTTTAATCAAATTTATATACAAGCATATCATCAACAATTTTGTAAATTATTGAAAATAAAAACAGAAAAGTGAAAATAATATTTGCTGATTACATACAATGGTGTTTGAAAGTCTATGAACCCTTTAGAATTTTCTCTATTTCTGCATAAATATATCCTAAAATATGATCACATTTTCACACAATTCCTAAAACTAGATAAAGAGAATCTAATTAAACAAATTAGATAAAAACATTATGCCTGGTCATCTATTTCTTGAGAAAAATGATCCTCTGTTACATATGTGTGTGTGGCAAAAGTATGTGAAACTTTACTTTCAGTAACTGGTTTGACCTTTGACCCCTTTTGCAGGATAGCTGCAACAAAACGTTCCTGGTATCTGTTGATCAGTCCTGCATGTTGGCTTGGATGAATTTTAGCCTGTTCTTCTTTACAGAACAGCTTCAACTCAGGATGTTGGTGGGCTTCCTGTCATGAACTGCTGCTTCAGGTCCTTCCACAATATTTCTATAGGATTAAGGTCCAGAATTCGACTCGGCCATTCCAAAACATTACATTTCTTCTGCTTTAACCATTCTATGTAGAACGACTTGTGTGTTTAGGGTCGTTGTCTTGCTGCGTGTCCCACTTTGTCTTGAGTTTCAGTTCACGGATGGATACCCTGACATTTTCTTGTAGAATTTACTGGTACAGTTGATTCAAAGTTCATAGTTCATAATTCATAGTTCCATCAATGATAGCGAGCCATCCTGGTCCAGAGGCAGCTAAGGAGGCCCAAACCATGATCCTGCCACCACCATGTTTCACAGATGAGATAAGGTTCTGATGCTGGAATTCAGTGCTTGCTTTTCAGCAAACATAACGCTTCTCATTCAAGACAAAAAGTTCTACTTTGGTCTCATCCGTCCACAGAACATTGTTCCAGTAGCCTTCTGGATTCTTCATGTGGTCTTTAGGAAGCTGAAGATGGACAGCAACGTTCTTTTTGGAAAGTAGGGTTTTCTCCTCCTGCCATACACACCACTGTTGTTCAGCGTTCTCCTGATGGTGGACTCATGAACATGAACATCAGACAATGAAGAGAGGCCTTTAGCTCCTTAGATGTTACCTGGAGTTCTCTGTGACCTTCCAGAATCTTTGATGGTTGACACGCCTGTGGAGGGTAACAACAGTGTTGAATTTCCTCCATTTGTACACTCTGCCTGACAGTGGAGTGGTGCAGTCCAAACTCTTTACAGATGGTTTTAACCCTTTCCAGCNACACTCTGCCTGACAGTGGAGTGGTGCAGTCCAAACTCTTTACAGATGGTTTTAACCCTTTCCAGCCGGGTGAGCATCAACAACTGTTCTTCTGTCTTCTGAAGAACCTCCTTTGTTCGAGCCCTGACACACTTCCACAAACCTGTGTTGTGAAGATCAGACTTTGATAGTGAAAACTCAGATTTCTGTTCTTTTAATAAGGCAGGGCCTCACAGTCACACCTGATTGTCATCCTATTGATTGGTCCACCTGACTCTATTTTCCCCTTCAAATAAACTGATAAGCTCAGAGATTCACATATTTTTGCCACACACGTTATATAGGATCATTTTCCTCAATAAAAAGATGAACAAGCATACTTTTTGTTCCATTATTAGATTCTCTTTATCTAGTTTTAGGAACTGTGTGAAAATCTGATCATATTTTAGGTCATATTTATACAGAAATAGAGAAAATTGTAAAGGGTTCACAAACTTTCGAGCACCATTGTATTTACAAGGACAAAATGGGGATCAGAATATCTGTCTTTTATCTGATTACAAACTATCTGATCACAAACAGAGTCTGGCTGCAACAATGAAAAATAAAAACTTAAAATCTTTCAGCAGGTTTGCAGCTTTACTTCCTGCTGCTGCTCTGGACATTTAATTTTTAACCTGTGATGCTGATTAAATCTTTGACCTCAAACTCTGGAACTGAGTTCTAGGTATGTACCAATCTGATATTTAGTATTGGTATTGGCCCGATACTGGTCAAAATCAGTGGATCGGATATTGGATGAATAAAAAGTACAATTCGATCCAATCCATAAACTTAAACTATCATGTAAATGCTTAATTACACTTCTAATGATATGCCGTGAAGAGGGGTGTGTGTCTCGGTCACGACACAGAGGGCTTCTGTCACGTGAACAGCAGTTGCCCAGACATGTCTGCCGACCAGTCACCATGTCAGCGGTGTTTTAAACTAAAAGAAGAACAAGACAAAATGGCCAAGTGCAACTTGTGCAGCGTGAGTGTTTGAAGGGATGGCAGCAACTGCATTAGAAACTTTAATACCACAAACCTAATCAAACAAAAACACCATAGAAAGGAGTGTAACGACTTTCTAAACGAGTGTGAAGAAGAGTGTGCCACAATAGACATTAATGGAAACATTTCAGAGGTGTGAGAAACTCCCTCCAGACTCTAACAAAGCCAAGCTAATAGAGAAAGTAGTTGAATCTGTTGTGTTGGATGACCAACTACTTTGCATGGTTGAAAATGTGGGTTTTCGGCACTTAATCAAACATTTGGAGCCTCGCTACACGTTGCCAACCCGACATTTCATCTCCAAAATGGCTATCCCAAGCAAGTACAAGCAAGTGTGCAAATTCATTGTGAAGCATTTGGAAAACGTTGCCATGGTCAGTTTCACAATTAACATCTGGAACTCAGACGTGTCTCCAATGTCATTATTAAGTCTGACACCACAGTGGACAGACGTGCTGTCCAATGTCCTTATTAAGTCTGAGCACAGTGAACAGACTCACGTTTTACTTTGCAAAAAGCAGTGCTGCAGGCTAAGCAGTTTCGTGGCTCGCACAGGGGAGACTATCACCACAGCAACGGAGGAGATGCTAAATGCATGAAAACTGAGAAGAGTAAAGTCCATGTCATTTTGAGAGACAATGCCAGTAACGTTATAAAAGCCATGGATCCTTGGAGTTGCCAGTTTGGGATGGTTTGCACATCTGCTGCAGCTCATTGTGAAGGAGGGACTGCTACCACAGCGTAATGTAAGTGATGCCCTGGCTATCAGCAGAAAAATTCCTTTGTTCTTCTGATACTTAGATTTGAACTTTTGCACAAAGTGGCACTTAAAATTTCATTCTTGTTTATATGGTGCTGACCAATCAGAAATGCTGCTTAAAGTTCTGTATGAAAAAGTCTAAATAAAAAGAAGCAGCAGCATTGCCTAACTGAGTCGTGCTGTGGGCTATGAATTTCTTCCTTTAAGAGAATAGAATATTTGTTTTACAGTTTCAAAGTGCATCCATACAAATGTATTATTAAAAGCTTATTTGTCTAAGAGAAGGAAAACGATCAGATCGGTATCGGCAGATAATCAAGGTTGTGGTATCAGGCAGGAGCCATTTTTTTGGTTGAACGTTTGTGCTTTTCCATTACCAGACACTAGGTGGAGTTTCTCTGTAAATGAGCCTATTTAAACAGCACTGATTGCAACTACTGTCAGGTTTTGCTGTTTGAGAGTGGAAGAGGCAAACAGTTTTTGACCGTGCTTGGATGGACATGTTTAAACGTACATGGTTGAATGTGCGTTTTGACTGTTGGATCTTGTTCTAAAGTGTTTGACTGTAATCAAGTGGATTTCTTTTGTTATTTTAAGTTATTAGACAGACTCAGTTTGAAAAGTGATTCAAGTTTTATTTTACATTTTTTGAAACTGGACAACTGGGATGGCAAATGAGCCAAAATATGAACTGTTTATGAACTAAAAGGAAAGACTTGGATTTTCATTTACAATTGGAAGCACACGTCAAGCTATGCTTCTCTCAGCAGCTGCTCCTCGGTGACTGATTAAGAAGGGTAAACGGTCCCCACAAATGGTATCGGATATAAAAAAGTGGTGTCGACCCATCCTCACTGAGTTCTTTCTCCTTGGAATGGACTGACATATGACTTTTCAAACCATTACTGTGTCTGAATGTTTTGCCACATTCTGAACAACTAAATGGTTTTTCTCCTGTGTGGACTCTCATATGTGACTTCAGATTTCCATTTTGAGTAAAACTTTGACTGCAAAATGAACAACTAAACGGCTTCTCTCCTGTGTGGATTCTCATGTGTGTCTTCAGTTGTCCAAATTGAAAAAATTTTTTACCACAACTTGAACAGCTAAATGTTTTTTCTCCCGTGTGGATTCTCATATGTCTCTTCAGTTCTCCGCTTTCATTAAACTTTTTACTGCATAATGAACAACTAAACGGCTTCTCTCCCGTGTGGATTCTCATGTGTGTCTTCAGTTTTCCGCTTTGATTAAACTTTTTACTGCATAATGAACAACTAAACAGCTTCTCTCCCGTGTGGATTCTCATATGTGTCTTCAGATTTCTGTTACGTTTAAATATTTTACCGCAAACTGAACAACTGACTGGATCCTCTCCTGTGTGGATTTTCATGTGTGTCTTCAGATTTCTGTTACGTTTAAATATTTTACCGCAAACTGAACAACTGAATCGATTCTCTCCTGGTTGAGGCCCATCACATGCTGGCTGTAAATCACTACCTGGATCTAAGTTCCTGGATGGTCCTGGTCCTCCACAGTCCTCTACATGAGCTCCTGTTTCAGTCTGCTGAGTTGAGCTGCTTGCTAGAGGCTCTGCCTCTCTGTTCTCCTCAGTTTTGATGAAGCTGTAATGAAGCTGTGAGGACTGAACTTTGTCTTCATCATCTTCACTTTTCACAGTGACAAGAGTGAAGGAGTGACTGATCAGGACTTCCTCCTCTTCCTCCTTTTTAATGTGTGAGGGTTCAGGTTCCTCCTGGTCCAGACTGGACCTCCTCTCTTGCTGCTCCAACAGCTGCTGGACGTCTGCAGAGAAAACACAAACACACATTATNTGGACCTCCTCTCTTGCTGCTCCAACAGCTGCTGGACGTCTGCAGAGAAAACACAAACACACATTATGGAGAATATGATCTGATTTGCACTCAAGTGTGTCAGGGTGTAATGTGAGAACTGTATCATGGTTATGGTGTGACAGTTTTGGTTCCTATGCTATCCACCTTATTCCAATGTCCCATGATTCCTTGTGCGCAATGTGGGACTGACTTCCGGCTGGNTCCACCTTATTCCAATGTCCCATGATTCCTTGTGCGCAATGTGGGACTGACTTCCGGCTGGAGCTTCAACTAAACGGCTTCCATCAGAGCTAGCAGTAGTAGACAATAATTCTAACAATTTCCTACGTTTTTTCAGTGAAGGATGTGGGTAGTGATGGCAAAATGAAGCTTTCTGAAGCATTCAGGCTTTCCGGCACACTGTGTCAGAAATAGGTTCATTACTCAAGCTTCATATGAACCAATGAACACTGCCCTCTAGTGGTAAAGCCAATGAATTGCAAATGACCTGGCACATTAGATCTATAATTTCCAAGGTAGAAGTGAGGTTCAAGTAGTGCAATTAGAATGTCTTATGCCTCCCAAACAGAAGATTACTGGTTCGATTTCCAGAATACCATCATTTTTTAAAATTGTAATCAAGCTTCATACATTTCATAACCATGTATGCAGATTTTCACAAAAGAACATCTCCAAATAATTAAATATTAGAAATATACTCTATAAAGCAAAGAATCAACTGCAACAATACAGGATAAAACATAAAGAAAACAAGGGGCTAAAATATTCATATATCAGAGAACTGAGTTTTTGAGCAGGAGGGCTCTTAATATTTTCAAGTACACGTTACAAAAGGAGAGTTCATTTGTTCATTCCACAATGGGGGGATTTAGCATAATGGCATTTATGTACATAGTACTTTGTCATTATAATAATATTATTTACAAGAAACTAAATTTTCCTTATTCAATATTATTTCCAGTTGGATTGTTTTGAATGAGAAGAAATCTATGTTTATGGATTTAGATCACAGCCAACCATGTAAAGATTTCCATAAATCATTAACTGTCTTTCATTAATTTTATATTAATGTTTGTTGTGTCCTGGTTTATGGTGTGTGGAGATTTCTAATCACACATGATATCTAACATGAAATGGTGTTAAACCCTGACTGAGGTTCCCTGATTTCCTTCATCATCCTCACTGTCCTCAGTCTCAGGTTCTCAGAGTCAGAAACCTTGTCATTTCTAGAGGGTCAGAAATGAATACCTGGATATGTGTTCCTGGCTGGTTCTGGTCCTCCACAGTCCTCTCCATCAGATTCTCTTTTAATCTGTGTAGACCTGCTGATTACAGACTCTGTTTCTCTTTTGTTTTCACTTTGTTTCTGAAGCTGTGAGGACTGAGCTTTCTCTTCATCTTTTTCACTTTTCACAGTGATGACAGTGAAAGGGAACTCAGTAACATCATCCTCCTCCAGATGATGAAGCTGCTCTCCCTCCTGACTGATCAGGACTTCCTCCTCTTCCTCCTTTTTAATGTGTGAGGGTTCAGGCTCCTCCTGGTCCAGACTGGACCTCCTCTCTTGCTGCTCCAACAGCTGCTGGACGTCTGCAGAGAAAACACAAACACACATTATAGAAAATATGATCTAATTTGTACTCAAGCGTGTCAGGGTGTAACGTGAGAATTGTATCATGGTTATGGTGTGACAGTTTTGGTTCCTATGCTATCTCCCTTATTCAAATGTCCCATGATTCCTTGCGTGTAATGTGGGACTGACTTCTGGCTGGAGCTTCAACTGAACCGGTTACAGTTCAACTGGATTTTCTGATTAACTGGTGATAATGGCATGGTGAGCCAGATGTTTTGTGAGCGTGGCCTGTGAGGACCCATGTGGTTTAACCAGGAAGTGAAATGTCCCTGCTGGCTTCGTCAAGGGCCTCATTATTACTTTTCACATTTATCTAAAAATATACAGACTGAAACACTGTGATGCTGTGCAAGCATTTAGATATGTTGCTAAAATACATTAAAAGATCATCCGATTTTAAGCTACTTAAATAAAAATAAACGTTGCCACGACTTGAACCATCCATCTTCAAAACAACTACGTCTGTGCATCAAGTAAGGTTTGGACGATACAATACGATAAGTTGTATCGCAATATAAAAAAAATCTCCGATGTAAAAATGAGGCCATCAATATAAAATCGATAGAAAATAGTGCTTGAATACAGGAAGTTAATGACAGATCAAACAGCCAATAGCATGTCAGAATTGGAACAAACTAGCCAATCAGATGGCAGTTTCATAATAACAGCCCGCCCACTTCCTCAAAACAGCATCTTGGTAAACGCTGGTGAACACAGCACACCCTGTGCGGTGGTGATATCAGAACGAAAGTCTGACAAAGATGTCAGAAAGTGATGAAACTCCAGAGGAAAAAAAATTAATGATGACTAAGAAAGGAAAGCAGCGCTGACAAAGCACGGCTGTACAACAAACTTATTTTACCGTCTGAAGCGCTGCCATCAGAGTGCAGCCACTTTATGGGTCACACAGTGGCTACTTCAAACCCATCACCCGGGACACGCAGCAACGTCCTCAGAGACGCTCCACACCAACAAACTGGTCCGTGTACACAACGGACAATTGATTTTCGTTTTGGAATGGGAAAACGGAAAAAGAGCCGTTTTTGTATTTTCTTTTTGGAATAGAAAATCAGAAAATGGAAAATGAGTCATCTGAGTCACTAGACGTATTTGTCCAATGAACGAAGGTGACTGCATCTGCCAAAACTCCAAATGCCAAAAGAGAAACAGCCAACACAGATATGATGGACGGATGGATGATGGAGTCATTCGTGCTCTTTTGAGGTGCTAAATGGGTGACACTGAAAGATGAGGTCAGACAATAAGCTGGATATTTCAGGTGCTCTTATCTTATTTTTGTCTTGATTTTATCTGATTGTGTTTTGGTATATGTACTCACAGTGCAACACTCCTGCTAGCACAGCATCTGTTAGCTAGCTTGCAACTTAGCTTAANGTACTCACAGTGCAACACTCCTGCTAGCACAGCATCTGTTAGCTAGCTTGCAACTTAGCTTAAAAACAGCTCTTTTTTTTTGTTTTCTGATTTCCTTTCAAAACGAAAATCAGAAAAAAGGCTCGTTTTATGTATTGTAGCTTTCTTTAAAAGATATGATGCCAATGCAGACTGCTCAAAAAGAGGGATTTTTCAGCTCACATTCAGTTGTTTATTTTTTATATTCAGAACGTGCATAAAGAAATTATTAAAATAAATTTTAAGGGCAAGTGACTTAGAATGCAGCAGAATCTTTGCCATATCACAATATATATCAATATAAAAAAAAAATATCGTGATAAAAAAATTTCATATCGTCCAGCTATCAAGTAGCAGCAGCTTATGTGAAGTGCCACCGTAGCCATGGATACGGTTACAGTGTAACTTACTTGTCTAAAAATAGTGCTACTGAGCGTACTGTGTTTGTAGGAGCGTCTCTAATTCATAAATTTGAAAGTTACTCAGATTAAGTTGTGATACTCTGTTACTAAACTAAGGATGTTTCTTTCTTTCTTCTGGCATTATGGAATCCACTGAACTCAAATAGTTAAGCCACACATCTACGTACACTGCACAAAATTATAAGATAAGAAGTCAACGTCTCGCTTAAAATAAATACTAATTCACTAGCTTTATTATTATCCATTCCCACATTTTATGATTGAACGTGCACGCTTTGTGTTTTATGTGGCCTCACTCGTTTCATTAGCTAAGTGATTTTTGTTATGAAAGGAAACAACTATGTTGAATAAAATAGCGTTTTATTTATTATTTTTATTTACACCAATAGTTTGTGAACGGCAGATGGATAACGATATCAGACTAGTGAGCTAGTTAGAGTAATTTATTGCCACTGGAAAATTACTTTGTTAGTATCCACATCACACAACAATTAAAAAAGAGTCATGACTCTCTGAGAATAAGAATAGCACAAAGGGAATCATATTTAAATTTAAAAAAAACAATGCCAGCAAGTCACAACAATAAAGAAAACGAACATCCTCTGTAACTGTTTAATGGTGCAATGTGCACAACTAATAGAGCAAATGCTGTGGAAGATCATGTACATAATAAAACATTACAGTTGTACTGATAAAACTGTATAAATACACGAATATGGTGGGTGCCCAACACGTCTTGATGATGAGTTTCATTTATAATTTGTTACGTTTGCTGTGGTATTAAACTTCAAATCCATGGTGGTCACACACAGCATATCTGTGAGGTGCTGCTGCTGAACCCCAAACTGTTGATGCCACAAATGAGATGAAGAGTTCCACCCAAAACATCTATGGCTGTGTGTGATAAACGGCTTCACCTACATGTTCTCTGATGCCTAAAAGCCCTGATGTTTCCATGGAAACAGAAAGCCAGCACATGCAGCGTCCCTCATTTCTACTGGCATCATAGTCTGTTTGACCACAAAGTCAATCCAGGAAACTTTGATCCTTTCCTGAATATTAAACAGCATCATACTGGCAGATATTAAGAAATGGTGTTAAACCCTGACTGAGGTTCCCTGATTTCGTTCATCATCCTCACTGTCCTCAGAGTCAGAAACCTTGTCATTTCTAGAGGGTCAGAAATGAATACCTGGATATGTGTTCCTGGCTGGTTCTGGTCCTCCACAGTCCTCTCCATCAGGTCCACTTGGTGGGAACTTGGTGACATCAGCCTCCTCCAGATCATGAAGCTGCTCTCCCTCCTGACTGATCAGGACTTCCTCCTCTTCCTCCTTTTTAATGTGTGAGGGTTCAGGCTCCTCCTGGTCCAGACTGGACCTCCTCTCTTGCTGCTCCAACAGCTGCTGGACGTCTGCAGAGAAAACACAAACACACATTATAGAAAACATGATCTGATTTGCACTCAAGCGTGTCAGGGTGTAACGTGAGAATTGTATCATGGTTATGGTGTGACAGTTTTGGTTCCTGTGCTATCCACCTTATTCCAATGTCCCATGATTCCTTGTGCGCAATGTGGGACTGACTTCCGGCTGGAGCTTCCACTGGACCGGTTCCAGTTCAACGGGATTTTCTGATTAACTGGTGATACTGGCATGGTGAGCCAGATGTTTTGTGGGCGTGGCCTGTGAGGACCCATGTAGCTAACCAGCAAGTGAAATCTCCCTGCTGGCTTCATCAAGTGCCTCATTATTACTTTTAGCATTTCTCTAAAAAATATACAGACTGAAACACTGTGATGCTGTGCAAGCATTTAGATATGTTGCCAAAATACATTAAAAGATCATCTGATTTTAAGCTACTTAAACATAAATGTCGCCAAAACTTGAACCATCCATCTTCTTTGATACTTGACAAAGATTTACTTTTCACAACAGCAAATTTTATAAACAAATGGTTTTTGGCATTTGCAAAGTTTTGAACAGGCATTAGCATCAATGCCTACTCTGTTATTCCCTATGGAATCCTCACTGTTTTAGCGTCCAGGGGGCTGTTTCTCAAAAGCAGGATAACAGAAAAAGCGAGGCTAGAGCAAACCTAGTCAGGTCATCCTGGTTTTATCCGTTTCACAACGGCCAAACCAGGCTGAGGAGGTATGGCTAGGTGAAGCCACTTAAGCCACCAAGTTATTTGGATAAATGCTCATTCATGGCTTTCTTCAACAGACCGTGAGGTCGATCACAGATTTATTGATGCTTGAATAGAGAAGACACATACTTTACACTAGCAGCAACAGCTGCTGATGAAGCAAAGCTTATAATGGCTGTGTTCCACGTTCTTATTTCATTTCCACGTTTCCCTCACTTGTGTCTTTTCCTCGTGTCTTAGTCCCACCCACTGAAGAAGCGAAAAAAAGATGCGATGAAAAGAAGTGAGGACAGAGGAGCTGAGGAACTACAATTTAAGAGATGCTCCTCAAGCGTCATCTGAAGCGACATGACTTGTCACACAGCTGATCAGCTTGGAGCTGCTGTGTTTTAGTTTCTACAAATAATAAAATATTCTCCTCTGATTATTACTGTAACAATTGCCATGGACAGTTTGACAAAAGTCCAGAACAATCTGACATTATAATCTGGCAATATAAGAGCATTTTATTGTTTTATGATTCTTTATCATTCAGAGCTGCATTAAACACACATCCAATCGTGTTAATCAGATGATCAATCAGATTAAATTAAATGCCAATAATCAGAATCATCTTACATCTGAGATGTTGCTGTTATTTTTCTGTTTATGTTTGTTATATTAAGATGTGTGTCACTGTATTGGATCAGCTGTAAATCTGTCCAATCAGAAACAGACTTCCAGTAAAGGGGCGTGACTGTCAGGTAACAGATTTCCACTAGGAGCCTCTCGCGTTTCCTCACTCATGTCTCCCAGAAGAAGCCTCCTCCATCCTCAGAACAGAAATAAGCCTCTGGGACGTCCTTAAAGATGGCGGATACTGACTGATGTCCGGGTCACGCGAGGGGAGCGATCAAATAAGAACTTGGAACGCAGCCAATATGTAAAACAGGAAACATGGCCGCTGTAATAAAACAGCCAGGAAAAGCGTGGCAAATAGCGAATCTAAAAATATACATTTACTAACCACTGCTCTTAACTGAACCCGTCATAATTATTTTACCATTCAAGGAGTTACTTGTCATTATTCACGTGTCCATTTTCCATTAAAAGTTAACGTTACTCAGAAAATTTACCATGAAGATGAATTACAACTACTACTCCACAACGCCAGAATATATTGCCATCATGTACAGTATATGATGCACAGATATCTAATCCACAACGCCAGAATATATTACCATCATGTACAGTATAACCAGCCAGGATAACTGGAAAATCCCGCCTTAATTCGCGATCTATATTTTGTGAAATAGCCCTCCGATCTCTATTGCAACCGAGTGTCACGTATGCAAATATCACCAGTTCATTAAATACCAGTTAAACCGGAATACCGGCTTTTATCAGAGCTAGCAGCAGTAGAAAATAATTCTAACAATTTCCGATATTTTTTCAGTAAAGGGTGTGGGAGCACAACCTGTCTCACCTTAGCTTGATGTATCGTAATGTAAACGTAGCAACAAACTGACAAGAAATAATTATGACAGTTTAAAACCAAACTGTAACACTGACACAGTATTTCGTCTGTACCTAATAACAGAACATACCTGATGCTGGAGCAACATCATCGATCCTCTTGAGGATCCGACGTCTCTTCTCTGGTGGCCTCTCATAGCCTCGCCACAAAGCAGGGCACGGCTTTTCCTGCGTGGGCGTCTTTTCCACAGAGTGAAACGAACAAACGTATAATTCCTTGGGCGGTTGCTTCATATTTGAGTTCTTCAGCCACATTCGCTTAGCTTCGTCTTCTGTAGGTAGACGGTGGAAATCATACCGTTTCGGACAGGAACAATCCCTTCTTGATAAAGGTCGGTGTTCAAAACACTCCTGTCCGAGCCACTGGTTTAGCTTAGCGCGGTTACGTGTGTAACCACGAACAACACAACTTGTTCCCGAACTCCGTGAAGACATTTTCACTAAACTTCACTAATAATGAGTTTAAAAATTAAGTAAGAACAAATAAACAAAACGAAAGTACTAAATACACTGCGAAAGGCCGGTTTTTTTTTTATTTTAAGAATCCTGGGAGACTTACCGTTAGCATTAGCATACCATTACTTTCTAAGCATGTTAGCAACTACATGAGCGTACCGCAACTTCTGCTCACCACCGGAAGTTCTTCACTAAAGGGGGCGGGGACTATAACCGTGTTTTGCATACTTTTATTTTGGCTCCTCTGACATTAAAAATATCATGAGAAGACAACTTATTATATATATATATGTAAAAAGACAAAAAGAAAGGAAAAAACAAAAAAGAAACAACGTGGATTTATTTTTATTTTTATTCAGAATCAGTGTTGGAGAATCAAATGTGTTTAACCAGAGGGCTGTACCACGAAGCACGTTCATCAGATCCAGGGTTTCTTTGCCTTAGCTGGCTCGACAAAGCCTAAAACTCCAGTCAGAGATAACGGGTACCACGACACTACTACCAGACAAAATGGACCAATCAAAGCTGTTTATTTCAGTCAGGAGGAGGAAAGTTATCAGGCAGCGCTATGAAGATTCATAACTGCTAAAAGCAACTCCGTTGCTGCAAATAAGGCTAGGTTATGCGTATGTTTTAGGTAATTTACCACTCAATGCATCTAAATGCCACCGTTTATTCCTAACGTGACAGCATTCTACAGCTCTGACACTTTAAACTTGATGCTGCAGATTTAAATATTATATGTAAGAATTGCATTTAGGTCTGACACTGTCCCATGTAGGATACATAACAATCACTAGTTTTTGACCAAATCAAAGTTAAATTAGTTTGTCGACTAATCCATTTTTAATCGGCGTTCTATTAGCTGTATGCTGTATACTATTAATGTAGGCTAAAGTCATACTGATTCATAATATAGTACTGTTAATGTAAACATCATATTGGTTCATAACATAGTGAACTATTAATGTATGTTACCTGCGATTTTATAGGCTTCTTTTATAGCAAGTGTGGGCAAATGGCCAGGAACATCGCAAACATATACTGTAATATGTTTGTGGTGGTATATATATATATATACGTATGTATATATAATTTCACTTTGATTTGGTCAAAAACTAGTGATTGTTATGCAATACAGTTCGCTACTTTAAGTCATGGCTCTGTTCGGTAACATTCCTAATGCATAGCTCGACAAGTTTGCAAAGGGTGACTCATTTTATAGTCGATTTCAAGCCGAAACTCTGAACATAACCTGGTGCCGAGCAGGTTGTCTGGCATGAGTTGCCATGGTGATCCAGCCAGGTTAAGAGAGCCACCTTTGTGACACTGAAAACCCTGGCTTTAGGCTCAACATACCTTGCTAACACACTAATCTGGCTTCGTGGTACAGCCCTGTGGTCAGAAACAGGGTCATGGAAAACAAAGACAATGAACGTTAAGTTTTTTTCCAACTTGACACTTATTTTTGACACTTTTGCCGTCTGTTAGCACAACATTGCAGGATTGAGGACATGAGCACTCTGTTAGAAACATCCTTACAACAGATAACAGGCCAGATAATACAAGCATT
>VXCM01010186.1:0-14937 GCA_014773175.1 Lucifuga dentata | reverse complement strand
AGGGTTAGATGGAGGCAGATGATTCGCTGTGGTGACCCCTGAAGGGAAAAGCCGAAAGGAAAAGAAAAAGAAGTGTATATGCTGAGTGTCAAAGAACAGCAGTATTTCACTGTGGGTTCCATACAGCATAAAAGAAGCAGCCGTATGTATTATTTAAGAGATGACATCTGCTTACCTCACCTGATATTTTTCATGATCTGTACAGTTCAGCTTCACCCTGTTTCTACTGCCTGTTTGATTACTTAATGGCAGTTTTTGCAAGAGTTTATATCATATTAATCTTTCCCATGTAGGTATTGATCTCACTTTTTCAACACTGGATCAACAAGGTCTTATTTAGATCTTTATGGTTAATTTATTAAAAAAAAAAAAAACAAAACAGCACCTACACAGCATCACACTAACTCAGTGTCGTGATAATTGAAGCTCTTTCATAAAGCTTCCCCTGCGTTGTTCTGTTACGGTTGTTTGTAAGGTGTATCACAGGTAAAAGCCAATGAAGATCAGCATATTAATGAGCTGCTTCATGTTTCAGAGCCACGCTTTCTCTGGCGTCAAATCAAACCTGACTTGTTAAATCTGCAAAGGAAACCAAAAGTCTCTGCTTCAGAGCTTCGCATTTTAAGAAATTAACTCTAAAATTAGAAAGATAAGAGATTCAGATACTAGCAAGAGTCACGGTGCAAAGAGCAAAGCGCTGGGGTTGAGGCGTGAAGAGGAGCAGTGCCACTAGAATGCGTGCAAGATTTGCTCAAAACTCTTCAAATAAAATAACTAATCAGTTGAGTTGGCTGACATGATATATTTATTGATCTAACACGTGAGCTGTAACAGATTTCATAGTGCTGAAATTTACAACAACAGCTCTTAATTTTTGCTTGGTGTTTTATGAACTTTTAACATGTATTTTAAGGAAAATGGTATAATAGGCTGGAAACTGGTGTTTATGAATGAGGGTTTTGAGTCATGTGACGCTATTTGCCATTATCGGCATGCTAAATCTGGCCTTGTCTTTTATGAGTTACCCTCTTGGTCTTTTCATTTAGACCTTGCAAGTCCTCTTCATAGACTCAGGTGTAAAAATGATCAGCGTTGTTGTTGTTTCACAGGCTTGTTTCACGCCTTTGATGAGAATCGGGACAATCACATCGACTTTAAAGAGATCTCTTGCGGACTGTCGGCGTGCTGCAGGGGACCCATTGCTGAACGGCAGAAATGTAAGCCATGTCACGGTTTCAAGCTCATACAGATAAATAAGCCCCTGAGGCTTCACATATCAGTCCTTTTTATCTTAAAAACTGCAGTCTTTCTCCCCGTTTGACTGTTTGCTGTAATTAAATGTGAGCTGAAATGTGAAAATGGTTTTGGAAACTGTTAAGCCAAATCATCTTTGTCATCAGAATTTTCACTGGTGCTTGAAATTACATTTTCACAGCAACAAACAGCAACATGTTGGATCCTGAGCTAATAGACTAAACACCATATTGTTTCAGATGAATACAAATTGCTAGAAAAAGCTGTTTGGTGCAGTGGAGGCTGTCTTAGATGTAAAATAAGCTTGAAAAATGCCATTAAAGGATCATACTGGCAATTGTGCATGTCTGAGCATAATATATTCAATTTTCATACATGTTACGTTACTGACAATCATTTCCCAAAGGATAAAAACCGTATTTCAGCTTTCCTGATATTGTGCAAAATCTCTTAATCTTTCAAAATCAAATATTCAAGTGATACACCCACCTTAAAAATCCATGTTTCTCCTGCTAATAGTAACACAGCCTTATGAAGTCACAGCCGTCTAAATTTTTGGATAAACACAGGTCTTCTTTTGGGACTATATTCCCTGGTGGAGGCATACATTCACTCCATGCTTTTTATTACACTTAAATGCTAAAATTACATAACTTCTAAAAAAAACCTGAATACACGTCTTGTTGGTGATGATGGATTACCTATCCCAAGAACGTTTCAAGTATCAACAAGTTGATTTTAATAGCAGAATGAACTGAACCAATGGAGGTCTGGAAGGTAGGAAAAACATTTATAATTCACCGTTCCAGTAGTATGCTTTGGGAAATGATTGTCAGTAACGTTACGTGTATGAAAATTGAATATATTATGCTCAGACATGCAAAATGGCCGGTATGGTCCTTTAAATCACTTTTAAAAATCATAGCCATAATCACAACGCTCCTCTTTATCTCTGACAGTTTGCTTCAAAGTATTTGATGTGGACCGTGATGGAGTTCTGTCTCGAGATGAACTCCATGAAATGGTTGTGGCCTTGCTGGAGGTGTGGAAAGACAATCGCGTAGACACACTCCCTGTAAGTTCACACACACACACATACACACACACACACACACACACACACACACACACTGTACATATATTGTATATTGTATGTAGTTATGGACTTTACATGGACAAAAAGAGAGGAAATGTTTTATGGAGTTATGCATGATTATTGAACACATTCTACCAAATTATTTCCTTGTTAGCACAAATGATAAAGTACTTCTCAGGAAGTGCTGATCCTAGACTAGATAGTCAGAACGGTCAGACTGTTGAGGCTGTGCAGCAGTACAAATATCTTGGTACTGTAATTGACAATAAGTTGTCCTTCAAGCCTCCTGTGGATGCGGTGTAAAATAAATAAATAAATTTAAAAAAAGCTCAACAGCACATGCACTTTTATCGTAAGCTTCGTAGTTTTAATGTTGGCAACACTTTTATGAAATTGTTTATTCCTGTTTTATCAAATCAACTCTTTCTCTTTTGTCTGCTGGTACGGGTCACTTACCCTCAAAACCAGAAACAGACTGCAGGGTATCGTTAAAGTGTGCAGCAAAACTGCAGGCATGACCTTGGATGACCTTTCTCATTTGTACAAAGTTAGGACTTTGAAGAAGGCCCAGTCTGTCCTGTCTGATCCTAGCCTCTCTACCTTGTGCAAGGAGTTCATGTTGCTTCCGTCTGGCTGCAGATGCAAGCAGCCAATGTGCAGGACAAACAGACTTAAATCCTCTTTTGTTCAAGCTGCCATTGGCCTTTTAAATAATTTAATGTGATTCAGTTTTGCTAATTACTGTCCATTGTTTATTGTTTGTTGCTTGTAGTATGTATGTATGTAGTAATTTCTGCTGGCTGTATAACAATTTGCCCCTCAGGGACAGTAAAGATTCCTTTTCCTTAGATAGTGTCATAGTAGTCAAAGACACGGTGCCTGTGGTTTTGTAATATGTTTTGTTAACTTGCAGGAGCTGCACAGTAGTGTTTCAGACATCGTAGAGGACATTCTGAGAATGCACGACACAACCAAGGTCAGGAACAACTCATCTGGCCAGAATCCACGTTATAACTTTTTTTCATATGATAAGTGCAGTTTTTTTTTTTTTNTTTTTTTTTTTTTTGTTTTTTTTTTTGTCCATCTCTGTTAAGTACCTTTGTTGTTGCCTCCTCACCAGTTGGGTCATCTGACCCTGGAAGATTACCAGATCTGGAGTGTGAAAAGTGCTTTGGCCAGTGAGTTTCTAAACCTGCTCTTTCAGGTTTGTGCACCCACACATTTTTTCATTTTGCACTTTTTAAAATATTGGATTTATTCATTGCTATTTATCCATCTGGGTTCAAATCCTTGCATTTTTATCTTTGCCCAGGTTTGCCACATTGTCCTGGGGCTCAGGCCTGCCACCCCCGAAGAGGAGGGACAAATCATCCGGTGTGCACACGTTCTCTTTACTTTGTCACTATAGAGCGGATACAAAATGAATACACGCCATTCAGTCAATACTGTTAAGTATTCTGTGCAGATTAGTAGGACAAAATAATGATTTGTTGCATTTTAATTCAAGGCTTTAGGTTAACAAAATGTCAAAATTATTGAATAGGGGTGTTTTCACTTTCTATCCACTGTACTTGGACTCAACTTTGAGGAATATGAAGTTGTATCTAATTTGTGTGTGTGTGTGTGTGTGTGTGTGTGTGCGTGCGTGCGTGTTTCTTTAGCGGTTGGTTAGAGAGGGAGAGCAGACATGGGCTGCAGCAAGGACAGAACTGGTTTCTTATCTCCATGCTGTGGTGGCAGCAGTGGAAGGACTATGTCAAATACGTAAGTGTTCAACAAATCTGTTGATGTGTGTGTGTGTGTGTATATATATATATATGTATATACACACACACATATGTGTGTATGTGTATTTATATACACATATATACACATACACACACATCAAGGTGTGGATATATCAGAGCAAGTCAACAGTTCTAGAAGTTGATGTGTTGAAGCAGGAAAAATGTGCAGCGTGAGGATCTGATCCACTTTGACAAGGACCAACATGTGCTGCTAGACGACTGGGTCAGAGCGTCTCCTAAACAGCAGGTCATGTGGGGCGTTCCCAGTATCAGGTCAGTACCTACCAAAAATGTCCAAGGAAGGACAGCTAGTGAACCAACAACAGGGTCATGGCGCCCTCATTGGTGGTCATGAGGAGTGAAGGCTAGCCGTCTGGTCTGATCCCACAGAAGATCTGCTGCAGCACAAACAGCAGAAAAAATGGCTGCTGCTATGATAGAAGGTGTCAGAACGCACAGCATGGCGGCGTGCTGCGTATGGAGCTGCGTAGCCGCAGACCGCTCAGAGCGCCATGCTGACCCTGTCCACCACCCAAAGCTCCTACAATGGACACGTGAGCATCAGAACTGGACCATGGAGCGATGGAAGAAGGTGTCCTGGTCTGATGAATCAGGTTTTCTCTGACATCATGTGATGGCCGGGTGTGTTTGCGTGGTTTACCTGGAGAAGAGATGCACCAGGTGCACTATGGGAAGAAGGTGAGCCGGCGGAGGCAGGGTGATGATCTGATGATGTTCTGCTGGGAAACCTTGGGTCCTGATTCATGTGATGTTACTTTGACACGTAGCACCTAAACATGGCTGCAGACCAAGTCCAGCCTTCATGGCAGCGGTATTCCCTGATGTCATGGCCTCTTTCAGCAGGATAACATCCTGTCATGCTGCTAACATTGTTCAGGAACAGTTTGAGGAACATGACAAAGAGATGACTTAGCCTCCAGATTCCCCAGATCTCAATCCAATCCAGCATCTGTGATGTGCTGGAAAAATAAGTCTGATCCATGGAGGCCCCACCTCACAACTTCCAGGACTTAAAGGATCTGCTGCTAACGTCTTGGTGCAGATACACAGGACACCTTCAGAGGTCTGAGGAGTCCATGCCTCCACACTCAGAGATGTTTGGACCTACACAAAATAAAATATATATCAGTTCATGAGGAAAGCGGTAGCTGATCCTGCTGAATAACCCCAAAAATGTGACATTTAACCTGCAGAAAATCTGTCAAATGGGGGCAAAGTATTTGAAACATTAATACCAGTTATGGCTTTCTTCTTGTTCAGGAGCATAAGGTCATCGTGGTCGAGCAGCCGTCCATCTTGAGCTCACTGAGAACACCGGTGGTCACAGCCATGCTGGACTCTGCCCACACAGGGGGGCAGAGTCAGCTGGGAGGACTGGGAGCTCCCAGCCGGGTCAGCCCCACTGAGGAGAGGTCACCTGATGCCGTGTCCAGCGCCTCGGAGGCCACAGAGACCGGTCAGTCTTCGCTTTCTAGATTTCTGTCTCTGATTATACTCATATAAAATGTATTGATAATTAAAAGGATCTTGCTGTATCTTGCTCTTGGTATTTTATTTTGAAACTCAAATAGTTATCTTTACTTTTACTCTGGCAAAAACTGAGAAATACAAGCGAGCATCTTCACAACTCAGTATATTTAATTTGTCTTCTTTGGGATTTTAAAATGTTTATTTATTTTAATGTGTGGTCTGAATGCTCTTGCTCCTTCCCAGCCCTGAGTCCTCATGTGGCTACGTCTGCAACAGAGAGCTGTTTTGCTCTTCAGCACAACACGTCGGACAACAACAATCAGTGTTTTTCCGGAGCCAATGGACACGTTCCTTCCCAGCTGGCAGCACAACGACCTGGAGCAATCGACAACCAGCCTCTGGTCACAACTGACCCAATGAAGGTAAGTGAGGAGGTGTGAATTCATTGGTTTGTTTAAAGGACCATACCATCCATTTTGCATGTTGAGTCTCATATATTCAATTTTCATACATGTTACATTACCGACAATCATTTCCCAAAGCATACTACTGGAACGGTGAATTAAAAATGTTTTTCCTACCTTCCAGACCTCCATTGGTTTCAGTTCATTCTGCTATTAAAATCAACTTGTTGATACTGTAAACGTTCTTGGGATAGGTAATCCATCATCACCAACAAGACGTGTATTCAGGTTGTTTTTAGAAGTTACTTAATTTTAGTTTTTAAGCTCAATAAAAAGCGTGGAGTGAATGTATGCCTCCACCGGGAAATATAGTCAAGATTCAAGATTCAAGATTTTTATTGTCACATGCACAACAATACAGCAGGGCAGCGACACTAAAGGCAGTGAAATTTGTGTGCTTTGAGCTCTCTGTGCTTCCAAGGATTAAGTAAAGAGAACAGGGAGATGGGATAAAGTGTCATGAGTCAGATATGTACATATATACATAGCCATATACACCTTTACCATATACATTGTATATGGAGGATGCAATGTGATATTGCACATGGAAGTGATAGAGTTCATAAAAGTGGTATTGAAAGGAAGACCTGCGTTTACTGAGAAATTTAAAGGACCGTGACTTCATAAGGCTGTGTAACTATTAGCAGGAGAAACATGGATTTTTAAGGCGGGTGTATCACTTGAATATTTGATTTTGAAAGATTAAGAGATTTTGCACAATATCAGGAAAACTGAAATACGGTTTTATCCTTTGGGAAATGATTGTCAGTAACATAACATGTATGAAAATTGAATGTATTAGGCTCAAACATGCAAAATGGGTGGAATGGTCCTTTAACAGCAGGTTTAGGGAAGCAGTCTTGTCTGGAAAAACTGGACATTATGTGAATAAAGCTGCCCAGCAGGAGGTCACGAGTTGATCATGTAGCAGAGATTTGAGATTACATTCAAGTCTGAGAACCTTGGAACCAGAAAGTTTAAAAATGGACAACAGCTGCAGATTTTACAGCTTTTATTTATTTATTTTATACAGCTGCACATTAAACAAGACAACATGGGTTTAGTATATATATACAAAACAGCTTATGCTAATCATGGCATATACCATGACTGTATATGCAGACAGATGAAAAAAAAAGAAGAATATTCATGCCAGATGAGTAGTAAAGAAGATTTCTTATCAGGAAGTGCTCTTCCTCTGCTGGCNAAGAATATTCATGCCAGATGAGTAGTAAAGAAGATTTCTTATCAGGAAGTGCTCTTCCTCTGCTGGCAAAGGCTCTCAGGGACCAGATGGAGCTTCCCGTCTTGTCTTATCTCCACATTTTGCTGTAATGCTAGTAGGCTAGTCAGCTAATACATAGCATCAGCATAATGTCTGTTAGGTGTGATTCAGAATGTAGAAACGTGTTGAAGTATTGATGTCTGTGCTCTGCCAGGCCCCAACATTAACCATGGAAGGTGGCAGGCTGAAGCGCTCTTTCCAGCCAGTGCCTTGCAGAGACTTTGAGACGGTGCCAGAGCCGGTGTGGCGGGCACTTTACCACTGGTACGGCGCCAATCTCAGCCTCCCGCGACCGGTGAGTAAACACGCCACATCTCCTAATGAGCCTCAGGATTTGTGTTAAGCAGTATGAACTAATGCACCGCAGCCTCGCTGTTTGTACTGTGTTTAAGCTTCTAGCCAAAATCTAACTACTATTCTAAATCGGTGCAGAAAATATAGCATATTAAACTGCAGGTTACCATAGCAACAAGACTTCTGCTTCATGTTGCGTTAGTCTTCTCACTGGTGAAACAGACCCAACCTTGGCTTTCACTGATGACAAAGTAATAAATGGATGAACGCAGCCTTTTTTCTGTCTGTGCGTTAGGTATGACGATTAAAAAAAAAAAAGAAAAGACATGAGGTAGGAAATGCCACTTCTCGTATTTTTTGCCTCCACCTCACTCTATTTTTGGGGAACATCAGCACACCTTGTCGTGTGTTGTCACTTACCTGTTCACATCACAATGTAATACATAGTTAAACTTTAGCAGTACATATTTTTAGTTCTAATTGTGATTACAATGTTTTTGACAGGATAAATACAGAGCCGTGAAGAAACCATTTCCCCCCCTTCCTGATTTCTTCTATTTTTTGCACATTTGTCACACTTAATTGTCAGATCTTCAAATGAAATTGACTGTAAGACAAAGACAGCCTGAGTGAATAAAATGCAGTGTTTAAATGATCATTTCATTTATTGAAGGAGAAAAGCTCCAGCACCTATATCACCATGTGAAAAAGTAATTGTTCCTCTAAACTTAATAACTCGTTTAACATTTAACAGCAATTACTGCAACCAAATGCTTCTGATAACTGGAGACAAGTCTTAAGGAATTTTGGCCCACTCTTCTTTGCTGAATTGCTTTAAAGGACCATGCCACCATTTTGCAGGTTTGAGCCTAATATATTCAATTTTCATTCATACATGTAATGTTACTGACAATCATTTCCAAAGCATACTACTGGAACGGTGAATTAAAAATGTTTTTCCTACCTTCCAGACCTCCATTGGTTTCAGTTCATTCTGCTATTAAAATCAACTTGTTGATACTGTAAACGTTCTTGGGATAGGTAATCCATCATCACCAACAAGACGTGTATTCAGGTTTTTTTTAGAAGTTATGTAATTTTAGTGTTTAAGCTCAATAAAAAGCGTGGAGTGAATGTATGCCTCCACCAGGGAATATAGTCCCAAAAGAAGACCTGTGTTTATGGAAAAATTTAAAGGACCGTGACTTCATAAGGCTGTGTAACTATTAGCAGGAGAAACATGGATTTTTAAGGTGGGTGTATCACTTGAATATTTAATTTTGAAAGATTAAGAGATTTTGCAAAATATCAGGAAAGCTGAAATACAATGATTGTCAGTAATGTAACATGTATGAAAATTGAATATATTAGGCTCAAACATGCAAAATGGCTGGTATGGTCCTTTAATTATTCTAGGCATATTGGAGGGTTTTGGAGCATGAACTGCCCATTAAGGTTGTCATTTGTCACTCTACAATACACAGCAGGGTGTTCTGTGGACTGTTTAGAGGTTTTATTTAAAGACAGAGCACAGAGTACCGCTCTAATTGGAGTATTTAAAATATAGTTTGACAAATGTAATGTTGCCTAAAAAAGGCTAGTTAATATAAACTAATAAACAACAACTAACAACATTTAAATAACTTAAATAACAACTTTTATTAATAGAAACAAAGGCTGTACTAGCCCACAAGTTGACTAAATTAAATAAAAAGCACCTGAATGTGAAAAACTGTTTTATATTGTACTGACATGAAAATCTAGTACAGCTTTTAGTACTATTAATAAAAGTTATTTATTAGCATTTATTAACTAGCCTTTTTTAGGCAACCTTACATTTGTCAAACTATAGCTATCATGTCAGTAAATATAAAACAGTTTTTCACATTCAGTTGCTTTTTATTTAATTTAGTCAACTTGTGGTTGCGTTTGGTCTAATTTATTTTGTGGTTTTCATTAGCCGTTTCCTGTTTGATGAAGACTTCTTAAAGCAGTAAAATGAGTTCACTAACTCTCTTCCTTCTCTCTCTCTCTGCCTTGTGTCTTTTTCACTCCTGCAGGTCATCCTGGACAGTAAGACAGGCCAAGCTGAGCTGGAGCTCTATCCCCGCTACCTCCTCTTCCTCCGCCAGCAGCCAGCTACACGCTCCCCCCAGTCCAACATCTGGGTCAATATGGGTATGACCAGCCTGCGAATCTTCCCACCATATTTACCCCCGCCAAGAGGTAACTTAAGCTTGCAGCAAGACCAGAGCAAGTCGTCGGCAAAGCTTCACTCAGCAACACTGCATTGCCCCTTTAATCCTCCCTGAGTGGACTGATCTGACCTGGCTGGGCCCTGGATTGGGCGGTAGAACAAACCAAGCCCATGAAGGGGGAATAACTGCTGATCATTTAAGAAGTTGCTCTGATCAGACTGTTTCTGTCCTCACAGACCTTGCTATTCCTATATTAGTTTCATAACACATGTTCAAGTGCTGCATGCTGATCTGAGTATTATAGTATACAAAAGCATCAGCATTTGGGATAGTATATAATCACTGAGACTCATTTGGGATGTTTTTATGTTGTTTTTTTTTTTTAAAGGATCATACCATCCATTTTTCCACAGCCCATTTTGCTNATGTTTTTATGTTGTTTTTTTTTTTTAAAGGATCATACCATCCATTTTTCCACAGCCCATTTTGCTGTTGTTTACCAAGAGTGCCAATATTAGTGGAGACTCTGTAGCAATGCCAAACATACAACATGGAAATGAGCTGGTCTGGTAAACTGCCCACATGGCGTGTTTTCGTCGTTTTGTGTTTGCTGTACTGCAATAACAGCAACTAACAGCCCAATTTAAAAATCCAATTTATTCACAATGGAAAACCTATAAAAGAATATTTCCTTCTGTCTCATGAATCAAAGTGGATTTGACACTAACCTTGCATTATTTTTTTATGCATATCATACGCAACTGTATACTACTATGGCGTATTAGCGCCATATAAGACAGAAAGAAAAAAAAAACAAGGGCATTATTTCGAGTCTTTAAACAAACTCGCAAATTTGCCAATTTTAAACATCAGTATGCTTATGATAATTCGATGACTTTGTGTTAAAAGCACATTTCTTTATTGTACTTTATTGCTAAATCTGATGTAAAAGTATAATTTCATAAGCTCATGTACTCGCAAAAAAGCTCACAAATTTCACAAATTTGAGCAAATTTGTGAAATTTGAAAACTAAAATAATAATGACAATTATTTTTAATGATGAATAAATATGTTTTTAATTTTTTTAAGATAATTAAATTTTTTTTATTAATGAAAAAGGGAAAATAATGAGAAAGGGAATCAAACCGCCTCACGTTGTGACTGTGCCTGCAGTACATGACCTTATTAAATTATACTTTTCCATCAGATTTAGGAATAAATACTTGTGCTTTTAGCACAAAATCATCGAATTATCAAAAGCATACAGACGTTTAAAACTGGCAAATTTTCAAGTTTTCAAACTCAAAATAATGCCACCTCATTTTTTTTTTTTTCCCCCATCTTATATGGCCCTAATACGCCTTTGTAGTATATAGATTGTCTGTTTGATGAAAGAAGATGACAAAGCATGAATTGCAGAAAGTACTGGATTATTTCAGTAATCATGTTGAGGATGCAGAGGGCTTCAGCACTCAGAGCTCTGAGCTAAATCAAGGCAACATATCAGGTTTCTGGCCACAACGAAGGCTTCAGGCCCCAGCGGTATATGAAATGACATCATGAGTCATAGTCTGTGTGAGCAGCATTCATACCTCTCAGCATGTGGCCAAACATGGATCTAATTACATAGAAAATATAACTGCAGCATTTTCTGTGATAATGGAATAGCAGGGCTGTGTTGATCGAAGAAAAGATTTGATTTTGATTACATTTGACAATCACACGTTAAAATCAAATGTTCTGCTTTGAAATCAGTAATAGTGAAGTGAATTTTGAATGAATTTAACAGAACTAATACTGATTGTTTGATTTAATCCAGTCTGAATCCACTAAGTACACTCACTCATTGATTGGCCAATGAAATCTGTGCTGATTCACCAAACAAAAGCTCTTTCTTGCTGCTTCCTTACTACTAATCCTCAGTCAGCAGGATGCTGGTAATACTGACGCCAGCGAGTGTGCACATCTTGTGCATATAAGACTAAATGTGTGCTTACAACAGCAACAAGACAGATGTAATACACAGTTTAGGTGTGATGACTTTAAATGAGCATAGCTTTTAACAGTGTTCCTTAGTATTCTGTTAAAATCAGCTGAAGTCAGTGTGTTTAGATGATGTTTGGGTGAGTGTGTGAACGTGTGTGTCTCTCTCTTCGTGTACCTCAGCAGGTAGCGTGCCCTCCCCCAACGCACCTCTGAAGCGGGTTTTGGCCTACACAGGCTGCTTCAGCCGCATGGGCACCATCAGAGACATCCACCTGTACCTGTCCCAGAGGCTCCGCATCAAAGAGGAGGACATGAGACTGTGGCTCTATAACAGTGAGGTACGCAGCAAAGTGGACATGATGCCTGCCAGGATTTCATGCTGTGATTCATCTAACTGTTTGATAACTGCACCACACAAAACCTGCTTCATACTGAACAAGGATGATTTTCTTATTCAGTGAATATGAATAGAGTTCTCCCTCCTAACTTAAAAATAGCCTGTCTGTTTTTTAATTACCTTTATCATGGTGGTTATGTTTTCAGTCATGATTTTTTTGTTAATTGGTTGTTAATTAGTTAGCATGATTTGATGGAAAGCAAGGCTGTGAGCCAATGAACAAGCGATTTGTTTTTGGTTCAGATCCGGCAAAACGATTTCTTAACATTGTATATTTATGTACTAGTATGCATGTATGTTCTATTTAGATTAAGGCTATAGATTTATCAAGATATATGTGTATATATATATATGTATATATATATATATATGTATATGTATATATGTATACTGTATATATACATATATCTTGATAAATAGATAGATAGATTTTTTTCTTCAAATGTCATGTAAAGGCCATCATCCAAATTAAATTGGAATAAATTGATGTTATAATAATAATAAATTTATTTATATGTCACCCTTCAAAACAGAGTTACAAGGTGCTAACAGACAATGCTAACAGACAATAGTGCACAAGACAAATGACAATCGCAATACAAAAAATAATAATAAAGAATAGAAATAGCAAATTAATGTTTTTTTGGGGGGGAGCAATTAACAATTTATTTGAGATCAATTAAAAGCCTTACAGTAAAAACAGTTTTTCAGCTGAATTTTAAAGGAAGACATTAACCAGTCTAAGATCCTCCGGCAGGGAATTCCACAACCTTGGGGCACGAACAGAAAAGGTCCGGTCACCTTTAGTGACGTAACTACATCTAGGGACTACCAAAAGGTTTTTGCCAGAGGATCTCAGACAGCAATCAGGCATAGCAAGTTAAAATATCACGAATATAAAAAGGTGCTTGGCCATGTAAAGCTTTAAAAACAGTCAATAAAACCTTAAAATCAGGGCTAACATGTTGGTGTTCAACATTAAGTAACAGTAACAGACATACATTATGTAATTTTAAGATTATTTGCTCAACACTCTGGCATTTTACATTTGACACATTCTGGCCACAACTGAGAGGTCCACACGCTGTTTGTAACATCCAGCTCCTCTTCACACACTTTATTCAGCTCACCAAAAACTGCAAACAGTGCAAAGTGAAAAAAATATACCTGAAGACAAACATTTCAATACTACATCTTCCTCAGTGTCTGAGGAATATTGAGGTCTCCACCATTTTTATAGGTCAGAGTGTGGTCAGCTGGTCTAAAACTCACTGTCTTACTGCTTTCAAACAGCTCAGGTCTATCAGGCCATTTTGTGGGTAATTTAAGCATGAAATAAATCAGATCACTTTAAAAATGGATGTGTCTGATTTCTTTTATGACCCAAATACACCTTGTATTTTTCATGGAGTTAAAATGAATTGTTGCAGAAGAAGAAGAAGAATGTTGAAGTATTTTTGTGGTCTCATCAAATCAGATTTGAAAAAATGTCTGAGGAATTGATCCTAACGTCAGCATGTCTCCGCTTTGTGGTCTACAGAACTACCTCACCCTCCTGGATGATGAAGATCACACTCTGGAGAGCCTAAAGATCCAGGATGAGCAGCAGTTAGTTATTGAAGGTGCGTCTGAAACTCCTCTGTCCTTCACTTCTCTCTCCAGATGTAACAAAACTCTTTTCTGACTCACACAGTGTAAAAGCAGCCGAATATTTCACTTTGAAAGAAAGACATGAAATTGTCTAATCAGAGAAAACTGTCTCTCTCTCTCAGTCAGGAACAAAGACATGAGCTGGCCTGAGGAAATGTCCTTCATTGCCAACAGCAGTAAGATGGACAGACACAAAGGTAAGCCTGAAGGCGGTACTGAGCTCTCTGAGCGTCCTCACAGCGCTGATAAGAAGCTTTGTTTTTCTTGAAATATGTTTTGGTACATGAAAATTCTTTAGCTGAACTTTGTCCTTGAACATGTTCTTATTAATGGATCTTAACTGCTATATTACAGACAAAGGTACAGTTGAAGGTTAACCTTTCAGCTGTTGCACATATACCTGCTGTAGAAATTGCTAAATAGCATCAGGAGAAATAGAATCGCAATGATGATTTTACCTCTTCTTTTGAGGAGTACTTTGTAGTACTTTAGAAGTAACCTCCACCTTTCAGAATGAAAGTGAGAAGACAAACAGGCAGAAATCTTTTCAGCACAGTGTTACTAGATGTCTCATTACTTCTGACGTGTCATGATTCTTATATATTAAAAGTCAGAATGGGCTTATTTTACTTGGTCGATGTAAAACTCAGTGATGGAGGTTAAAAACATAAATATAAATGCTGCCTTAAGTCAAGTTTACAGCATGTTTAGTCTGATTCATGCAAACTCCAGCATTCAGGTTCCAGGGTGAGTTACATCGTGATATTTTCACCTGCGTCTGCTGCTTTGCTTATTAATTACTGAAACAGTTCTGAACCGATTTAGGTGAGAACTGGCGGAAGAACCCACTAAATTTTGGTGTTGATGTGGATCCAGAGATGCATCCAGGAATCTTTAAAAACAATGTCTTAAAGGACCTAACCGTCCATTTTCCATGTTTGAGCCTAATATATTCAATTTTCATACATGTTGGACATGTACAGAGGAGGGATAGTGAACATATCAGTAGAAGGATGCTGAGGTTGGAACTGCCA
>VXCM01010182.1:0-16644 GCA_014773175.1 Lucifuga dentata | reverse complement strand
GATCCTTGGTGTAGTCCCACTTCCACCTTGAACTCCTCTGTCACACCTACGGCACACCTCACCACTCCTACGAGCCTAATCTTCACTAAAACGTAATTTCAAACCATAATGTTCATAAGTTCCATGTAATAATTAGTTCTGAGTGTTTTATAACACGCCGTTAGTGAGTTGTCTCTGTGTGCTGATGCTTAAGTTATAATTCACAAAGTTAGCACATAACTTTCATTACGTTTCTGCAGTTCCTGAAATTATTTAAAACTAAGGAGAGTTCACTTTAGTTTCACCCTTGACGGGGGGGGGCCCTAGGCGACCGCCTGGTTCGCCCACGCCATGGGCCGGCCCTGGTCACATGACCTTCCTGTTACACGATCTTGTTATCTTCAGCTTGGGAGGCAGAAAACATTTAACCTTTGCAGATTTGAAAATGATGTTTGTCAGTGAATTTATAAATGATTTGTCATTTTTATTGAACCGGTCTGATCCGGTTTAATCAAGAAAAAATGTATTAAAGCGGCCAGATTAAAAAAAGTCGTGTAACGTGTCTTCAGTTTGCTGGATTTTCCTGATGACATGTTTTAACTTTAAAATGACTTTAAAACTCATTCATGATATTTTACAGCAACTTTTTCAGCTCGTTACTGTAGTTGCTGTTGCTGTTAATGTTGCTGCTGTTATCGTTGCTGTTGTCTGAATACATTTGAAGCTTTAGTTCATTTTTACAGCTGATTTTTGTTTTTTTTATAGAAGCTGTTTTCAGTTCTGTCTCAAACGACGTTAAATCAGCTTCATCTTTATCATTTATTTGTTCATCTGTGTTCTTCTCATTGCTGCAGGTAAAAATAGACGCAGATTAAATATTTTACTTTTCATTAAACACATTTATCAGACCGCCGGAGATCAAAGTTTCTACATTCAACCTGACATACATACATACATACATAAATAAATAAATAAATAAATAAATAAATAAAATATATATATATATATATATATTNTTTTTTTTTTTTTGTATAAAAATCTCCAAAATAAAAACTTGTCAGGGACACTAAAAACAGATTTCTTATATCACAAACATTTTGTTATAAATAGAAATTAGAATGAATGTTGGGAATTTCATAATCTATATTTTAATTTGTTCTTCATAAATAAGAAATTAATAGCCAAAACATGACAAGTGCTGATTTTAAGTTTTAAAGGTTAAAGATTTTGGAGCTTTTTGTCGCTGAGAGTTTTTTCTGAAGAATCAAATTCTTTTATTTTTTTTAAATATATTTTGTTTATTGTTTAACATATGAAAGAGTTTGAAATAAATCACAAAAAAATTTATCAAATTTTTCATGCAATTTTGCAGAGAAGGAAAACTGAAAATTGATGCCAGAGAAAAACAACTCTCTTTATTCCTAAAATCCTAACTTTACCTTTATTAACAACTTTAATAAAGTTTTTAAAAAGCCTCAAAAACATCATCATCTCTTCCTGATTCATCTGCAAAATTGAAAGATTTGAAGTTTTGAATTTTTTTTTTTTTTTTACAGTGAAAAACTTGCTAAAAAATGACCTTAAACTTTATAAATATGAATGATTTGAGAGCAGAGACTTTATCGATTATTTGATTAGCCTTTATTAAAAGTTACAGGATGCTCAGCGAGATCTGACACAAATATGTTTTTATTAACACACACATATTAGTGTGTGTGTGTGTGTGTGTGTGAGAGAGAGAACACCCCTGTAAATATCTATATGCACCTTTTCTTCTTTAAAAAAGGAAGATTCTGTTAAACCATGCAACACCCACAAGCCAACATTTACACGCAGAGATCACAAGTCAAATTCAATGACTTTACACAGGAATCAGGCTGTTTTTCTTCCGGCGCTCATTTTATCTTCTTTTCTGACTCCATCTTTCCAGCCTGACGATGTTTAGAATTTACTGGCGTCACGTCGTACGTCAGAACAGCTGAAATTTGTCTGTTTTCAGTATCAAATCCTAAAGAGCGTACATGCAGCTCCGACTATCACACGTAAAACTCACTCGGACGACATTTACGCGACAGATCTCGATGCCCGATTCGGATCATTTGGTGAAATCCGATTTTTTTTGGTCGGCGTATTTACATTTCATCTCCATCTGAAACCCGAATAAACACACAAATACAAACAAAACGCTTCAAACGAGGAAAGTGAGACAGAAGTCTTTCTAGAGGCTGTCGCTTTCTGAAGCACCTTTAAAGGACCATACTGGTGGTTTTGCTTAATAAATAAAAACAACTCGCATACATGCTACATTACTGCCAACCAAATTATGTTTTGTTTTCCGAAACATAATTTGGCAAAGTTATGGCATATTTTACCAAAACTTTCACATTTACCACATATTTCAAATTGAAATGTTCAGGTGAGACATCCACCTTAAAATTTAACGTTTCACCTGCTAACGCTTAAAGCACGACTGTAGAAGGCACGGCTGTTTTTATTCCTCTGTAAAAGCCGTCTTCTCCTGGGACTATATTTCCTGGCGTAGAGATACATTTTGTTCTGTGGAGCTCCGTGTTTTTCGTGTTTGTTGATGTTTAGTCTCTATAATCTGATTTTTATAGCTGCTGGAACGTACTGAAACCAATGACAGTCTGGGAGGTAGGAAAAACAATTCTAAAATTTAATAGTATGTTCTGAAAAATAGTTGGCAGAAATGTAACGCGTATGCTGGTCGTATTTATTGGCTGAAACATGCAAAAATCACCGGTATGCTCCTTTAAAGGTCCATAATGACTTAACAGATCAGCTGTTGCAGCGTTTTTTTGTTTTTTAATCTCAGAAACTAAATTTTTGTTTGTTCGTGTATTTCGCATCTAAATGAGAATTGGGCATCAGAGGTCACGTCGGGTAAATGCGGCCTCTGATTGGCCGGCTTTTTGAAAAGCTCTGCAGAGACTGGTCAGATCACAGAAACCTACAGGAACATTTATCAGAACAACAAAGTGGCTGTGAGGAAAAGTCTGAGCGTAACGACGAGAGTTAAAAATGCGTTTGTTTACACGTATTCACATATTTCACATCCTCTCTCAGCAAAGTATTTTATGAGGAAACTGACTTTCAGTATATTCTGGCGTAATACTAATAATAATTTGTGCATCTCGCTCGTAATGCTGCGACTTTTTCTACTCAGAACTGGGAAAAACCCAAACATCCGACACGGAAAAGTGACTGGAACCGACATTAAACTCGGAATTCCAGGTCAGAAACTCGAAGCTGAGTTATGACAAACGCACCTGACGTCAAAACAAAATGTCAAAATGTCGCGTTCACGGCGAACGCTGATTTCCCTTTGCATCATTCTGTATTTGATAAAACCTGATTTATTCTCCGTAGATGTTTAGAACGTAACGCGAACATGACTTCCTGTGGGCAGCCACGTTTCTCCGTGCAGAAGCGGTGGAACGTGTTCCGATCAGAACTCAGGAGAATCGACTTGGAACTTCCTGAGTTTCTGAGGCCTGCGTTATATTTAAAGCGTTTGTTGTGTGCTTTCTCAAATTTTCACTAAAATATTCACAAATTCTACAAAAATGGCAGCGGTGGCGTCAGTTTTAGTGGAGTAACGTCAGCAGCGAAAACCAGACAAACAGCGAAGATCATCGTTTAACTCTTCATGTCGCATCTCGTCGCTGACGCTTTTTTCACCTTCGTAACATGAATAAAAAAATCTGACAATATCATCATGTTTTTGTTTTGCTGTTTTTACATAATTAAGCAAATCTGAAGTAGCGTTTATGGTGATTATTTGATCGTTTTTTGTCGTCACGCTGCCCCCTAGTGGACATGTGAGATGTCTGTTGTATCTCTGATCCGGGAAGTCGTTAAAGCTGAACGAAGAGACAACGTGAAAACTTTAGGTTCTGTTTGCTGCGTGAAACTACGTTTAATATTTATAATACCGTTTTAAAACGTGTTATATGTTGAACTAGTTGCTGCGTCTGTCTGCTGATTAAAGGAAAATTCTAGAAATAAAGAAATAAGCGTTTGCGCTGTGAGCAGCCGTGATGAAATGACGTTAATAAGAGTTCGGGAAACATTTTCCGACTTTTCCAGCAGGAATTCTGATTTTGACTTTTTGCCAGTCGGACGCTGCAAATTTGGAAATTCCCAATTTAAGTCGAAAGCAGCAACAGCGTTTGAGACTGACGTATATTCTTCCTTCTACTTTAACATGTTTATTTTCCTTTATACAGTAATTGTGCCTCAGCTTTAACTTTATTAACACTCGCCTCGTTGACAGTTTACAGTTGCTGTATTAATGTAGGAATACGTGAGGAAGAAGACGAGGGGAGAGAAGATGGGTTCTCATCCCAAAGTATAAGACAGATCTGAGAGAAGGGGAATAAGATGGAGGGATGGAGGAGATGTTTCTCTACAAGTCCCATGGAGTTTGAAGGAAAAGATGGAGCAGAGGAAGAAGGCAGAGCATCCTTCTCTCCTGCTGTGTCCCTTCACAGGAAGTAGAAGAAGAGGAGGATGAAGAGGAGGTGAAGAGGAAGAATGAGAGAGGAGGGTCATCCTGGTCTATATGTTCCAGTCCTTGGCGATGTTGAGTTTCCACGTCCACTCCAGGTGGACGTGCTTGTCGTCATCGATGAAGCGGGATTTGATCTGGTATTCGCCGCGGCTCATCACGCCCGCCGGCGCCTGCAGCACGCCGCCCACGAACTCCTGCTGCTCCTGACGGGGGCCGTAACTCCCCACCATGAGCAGCAGCTTATCCACTGAGGTAACACACACACACACACACACACACACACACACACACACACACACACACACACAGAGGATGCTCCGTTAACATGCAGAATAACCTGAGCATCATCCCTGTTAAACTAAAACGGATTAATTACCATTAAAATGAGGCATTATCAAATCATAGTAAACTCAACAAATGAATATTAAAAATAAACGGCAGCGGACTTTTCAGGATATTTGTCGGCTGACGATCTTCAAATGAGACGGAATTAAATCGCTGCACGAGAATCAACAACAATATCATTTTGATTTTTACTAAATTCCTGAAGCTATTCTCACATTTTACACGCCGGACACAAACGAGCTGCTACTGATTAATTTATTTATGTGATAACATGTGGCACATATCAGACATTTTCAGATCTGTACATGTAATAAATGTAAAAATAAACCTGATCACGTGTCTGCTAACGTGACGTTCATCTGAAGTTTCTGACATTCTGACGTTTCTCTGACGTTCTCCACACGTGAAGGACCAACCTTTTAACAAACGTGTTTTCTCTTTAGATTTAGCATCAGAACACACGGACAGACGTTTCCTCTGCTTCCAAATTTGCTGTTCTGTTTTAAGATATTAATAGCTAAAATCTGAGGCTACATTTACGCTGCAGATCTCCATACCAAATTTATTCGTCTTTATTATTTATTGGTTCTCATCAGCTCCTCTTCAGCGGTTGCTCGTCTTCCTGCGGACCACAAATTTTAAAATACAACAATTTGATAACAAAAATAAGTTAAAAACATACAAACAAGAAATCTAACAATAACACAGTAATACAAATACAATGAATATCATCATAAAAGCATGAAAAAAACAGCACCAAATCAATCATATCTGCATTTTAAATAATTTCTAAAAATATAAATACTTGTGTGTTTAATAAATTCTGGCAGTCCGTTCCACACAGGAGCTACAGATGACAGAGTGAACTAAGAAGATGGTTTTAAACTGAGGAAGTGATAAATGATTTTTACCACTATAACCAGTCTGACAGGGAGGAACTGGATTTGATTCTAANGAGGAAGTGATAAATGATTTTTACCACTATAACCAGTCTGACAGGGAGGAACTGGATTTGATTCTAATCATCATGTAGAAGTTTAGTTCATAAATAACGCTTTCCACAGAAAAACTACTAAACTAAATAATCATTTAGTTTTACCAGAAGCCAGGATAATCTGTTATAATAGTAATGTTAGTGTGATGAAAGCATCTTAGCACCAGTCTAGCTGCTTTATTTTGCATTATTTGTAATTTATTGAGATCTCTTTGATTTGCGGCGGACTAAATAATTAGACAACACTCAAGATGAGACAACACCGATGAATAAATGACTTTTTCCTTAATAGCTAAAATAACAAAACCCAAACATTTCCTGCTGACAGCGATTCTTCTTCCTATTTTTGATGATGCTGTCGATGTGCTGCGACAGCACACGTGTTCAGACGTCCTAAACATTCTGACATTTTTGCTCCTTTCTGTTATATCTGATGAGTGTTAACATGTTTCAGGCCTGAAAGACATAAGCTGCTGTTTGTGTCTTTAAAAGTCCACAGTGACTTCACTTCTCACCTTGTTGAACAGTTAGACAATAAAATTATAATATGTGGACAAAGTCCAAAAGTTTAGCATTTAGACGTGAAAGTCAGAATGTCAGGAAATTCTGATATAAACATCGGATAAATATCAGGTTTATTTCCACTGTGACCCAAAACAGATCTGACAATATCTGATTCCATGACTTTTTTTTTTAATGTGTTTATAACATTAATCTGATATGAACACGTGAGCAAAGAATCAGAATCGAGTAAAGACTACTTTTTTTTTTTTTTTTTTTTTTTAGCAGGAACATTTAGATGCCATGTTGTGGTCAAAGCTGCAGTGAACTGACCTTTGACCTGTTTCTTCATGGTCATCTGATGGTACCTCAGTCCAGCAACGATTTCTCTGCTCACCTGCAAAGAGAAAGAATTATAGATACTGAATATTCACATTTAATAAAAAATTTAAAAAAAACATAAAAAGTCAACTTCAATACTCTGATGAAAAAAACTCGTCCATCAAACAGGTCAGAGCCTCGTTAGTTAAAACGAGGCCTTGTTAGTTAAAATGAAGCCTCGTTAGTGGAGTGAACCTGAAAGACTTGATCCAAATATCGAGTTAAGAAGAAATTTCTAGAATCAGTCATTTTTTTGAGATTTTTTTTTCTCATTTTTGACAGAATTTTTTCAGAATTTTCCCCCAATTTATCTTTACATTGATTTTGTAATTGTAATGTTTTAGACATTCTTAAAACTTTCTAGAATCAAACATTTATTTTAGATATTTTGAGAAATTTAGTATTAATTTATTTCTTGATGAGACAATTTTTTAGGTTTTAATGGAAATGTGAAAATTACCCAAAGCCAAAATTTATCATCTGTCTGAATTTTTATTTTTTTTATTTATTTTTTTAACAGTGCAGCTTTTAGGAAGAAAATGGGACAATTTGGTTCAGGCTGTAGTGGCGCTATTTGTCCAGCAGAGGGAGCCTTTCATGGGCATGGAAATGACTTTTATATCTTTTTCTGATTAAATTATTGATTTAATCCTCATTTGTTTTCTCAGATTGACCCTAAAATCACAGACTGATGAAGAACACGGAAACATCGCAGCTAATTAACCAGTAACGGCACATTTAATATCAAATCTGCAATGTATTTTACTCTGAAAGTTCCAGGTCGACTCTCCGGAGTTCCGATCTAAAAGCGTTCCGGTGCTTCTGCCGCCATATTTGCATGCATAACTTTTAAAATGACGTGTTTGAGCGTTTCTTTAACCTTGAAGTGAATCTTCAGCCTGTAATTGGCTCCTTCCTTCAGCGTGAAGACCTCCTCCTTCAGAGCGTCCAGATCTCCTGTTAAACACAAACAGCAGCAGGTCAGACAGGCCACGCCCACAGGAAGTAATGCAAAGCAGCACGAATCATCAGAAGAAGAAAAGTTCATGACATTTTCAGACATTTAGCAAGAGTTAAAGGTTCTTTGACCATGTTTATTAAGATTAAAAATGGGCGTGGCCTATAGCAACATCTTTACTAACAACTGAGAAAAAACAAGTTTGACTATCATTCCTCCTTCCATCCCTCCCTCCATCCCTAAATCCATATGGATGGATAAATGATAGATGGATGGATGATGGATGGATGAGTCATCTCATGGTACAGGAGCCAAAAAGTGAAATCTTTGAAGTACTTTTTGTAAAACCAACCAAACAAACATGTACGTTTAGAGCTTTTCCTCTTTCTTCATGTTTGATAGGATGAAGAGAACGAGTGCGTGCATCCTGTTTTTCATCCTGTTTCGTCCTCCATCTCCTCCTCCTTTAATGTGGGCGATAAAAGCAGAGGAGAATCTTTGTGCTGAAAGGAAAAAGCTGAAAAGCTTCTAAAGCTTCCTGCAATCAGAACCACGTTTACCCTAACGACGTTCTATCCATTACAGACGGAGAGACGGAGGGAGGGAGAGACTAATGCAGTATGAGAGATGGAGAGAGAGAGAGACTAATGCAGCGTGAGAGATGGAGAGAGAGACTAATGCAGCGTGAGAGATGGAGAGTGAGAGAGACTAATGCAGCGTGAGAGATGGAGAGTGAGAGAGACTAATGCAGCGTGAGAGATGGAGAGAGAGAGAGAGAGAGAGATGTTCACTCGCTCCCCTGGTAGTGTCTGACTGAGAAAATGGGTCAGTGTGGAGAGAAATCTACCTGTTCACACACACACACACACACACACACACACACACACCACAGCTCCATGCTCTAAGCGATGACTGCTATGTGTGTGTGCATGTGTGTGCATAAAGCTTTCAGTCCATTTCCACATGCACACTGGTGCCGCTCAGACTGACTGACTGGAACCTGATACACCAGGATACCATTATCACACACATACACACACGCACACGCGCGCACACACACACACACGCACACGCACACACANCCATTATCACACACATACACACACGCACACGCGCGCACACACACACACACGCACACGCACACACACACACACAGTCAGATGTTTGGAAGGTTAATGCTCACCGTATCAAATTACTTATCTAACTTGTGTGGGGAACTAACGGTGTTTATCCCAGTGGGCGTGGCATTAGGCCACGTAATAGGATACCAGGATACCATTATCACTGCCGTGTCGCAGTGGCCTAATGCGTGGCATTAGGCCACGCCCACTGCGGATGGGGTGCATCCCAAACGTCCCATCTCCACTTCCTGTCTTGTTGTGTTTGGCTTGAAAAACATGTGAATACTGTGTTTGGTGAAAATATGGATTTGAGTTTCACTCTCTCTCTCTCTCTCTCTTTCTGTCTCTCTCTTCATCTTTGTATTGCCTAGCAACCATGTGACCTTTCCCATTAGTCTTAGCAGGCTGTTCCTGTGTTGTATGTGTGTGTGAATGTATGTGTGAATATGCACATATTTGTAATAGCGTGTAACTCTGTAAAATACCACACACACACACACACACTGCTGCAGATGAAGCGTGGACACACCCACCACATGGTCATACACACAAATCATCCTCACATGGAAACAGGAAGCTGCTGTTCAGTCTGGACGTTAAAGTCATGCTTGAATCTTTTTCTTTCTGCTGCTTTAAAGGACCAGACCAGTGGTTTTAAATGTTTCAGCCAAATAAATACCTGCAGCCATGTTTACATAAGACTACCATCTTCCAAAGCATAAAAGCATATTTTAGTTTTCCTGTTATTTTGTTAAATCCCCAAATCTTTCAGAAACAAATGTTGAAGCTCTGTAGTAGCCACGCCCCCACCCTCTGCTTCCATGGTTTCAGCTGGAGCAGAACAGTCATGGCAGAATCAACAACAGGAGGTTTAGAAGAGGCACATCCCTGGGCACACATTCAAACGCTGTTTTCTTTTCCGCTACATAACACGTTGCATCTTTCTCGCTAAAAATGTGACATTTCAGCTTCTAAGAATCAACATGGAACTTGAGGAAACATGTGGCGGTAAGCTACAACGTTAGCTACTTAGCTAGCTGCTGCTGCTAATGCTAACTCAAGTTTTCCTGTTCTATTCTGAGTAAATTCATGAAGCTAACTTAGCTAACTGTCTTAAGTAGCTGCTGCTAATGCTAACTCAAGTTTTCCTGTTCAACTCTGAGTAAATTCATGAAGCTAACCTAGCTAACTGTCTTAACTAGCTGCTGCTGCTAATGCTAAGTCAAGTTTTCCTGTTCTATTCTGAGTAACTTCATGAAGCTAACCTAGCTAACTGTCTTGGGGCCAGAATTGTCCTGATTTGTTATGTGGTAAATATCTGATTTATTACTGTCTACTGTTTCTTTATATGATATGATTTGGATTGTATTAGAAGCTACATGTGGCTACGTAGCATTTTTTTCCTCAGACGAGCCTTTATAGCTTTTTTTTTAAATTATTCTAAAAATAAGCTTGATCAAAGTTACTCACTACTCAAGTAATCTTTTTAATAGATACTTTATTACTCAAGTCATTATTTTGGTGAGTACTCTTATACTTGAGTTACTATTATCATAAAGTAACAATACTTTTACTTGAGTACAATTTCTGGCTACTCTACACACCTCTGCTGGAAGGCAGAAAAAACAAAGTTAAAATGAACTGTTAAGTTGTATATTTTGGGAAATGGTTGTCAGTAATGTAACGAGTATATGGATTGTAAGTAAGTCAGAATTACTCAGAACATGAAGCAAAAAAAAAAAAAAAAAAAACAGGACTGCGAGGAACTCAAATGTAGTATTCCTACTCTGATTCGACTGCGATAAAGTAGTCCCTGATTTAATTCTGAACGTCTGGTTTTTGTTGGGGAAATGAGCGTGACGGGATAAAGGTGAAGGCTGGATGGAGGATGAGGAGTAGAAGAAGAGTAGCAGGATGTAGCGATGAGAGGACAGGTAGCGTACCTGTCAGCTTCATGCTGATTGGTCCAGGAGCCTCGTCACACATCAGGGTCAGTCTGGTCACCATGACATTAGGCAGGCTGGGGTCTGCAAACATTAATACAATGTTAATACAACGTTACTACAACATTTTCTGGTTATTGGTTCATAATGTGAGCGGTAACGATGGAGAGATCTGAGGAAAAGAGGAAGAATATTTTATTCTAATGAAATATGATGTTAGAAGCTTTACATGAAATGAAGATGACCTTCATCCGCATCGTATCAGATCACGATGAGGTGACACATCAACCTCCTCCTCCTCCTCCTCTCCTCCTTTTATCTCCTCTTCTCTCCTTTGTCCTCACTCCTATCCTCTTTCCTTCACTCCCCTTCACTCCCCTTTACTCCTCTCCTCCTTTCCTTCCTTCCTTTTCCCCTCCTCAACTATGCTTTCCTTTAATTATCTCATCTCCTTTTTTCCCTTTCTCCTCTCCTCCCCTCCCCTTTCCTCTCTCCTCCCCTCCCCTCCTTTCTTTCTCTCCTCTCCTCTCCTCCTCCTCTCTCAGACAGCAGTAGCTGATAAGTTTAAGTTAGATTCTGTTTTCCTGATATCAGCTGTTGTGGATCAGAGATGCTGAGGCAGCAGCTGTGTGTGTGTGTGTGTGTGTGTGAGAAGTTGATGACTATGAGGATCTTTGCTCTGAGTGATTCTATCGGATAAAAGCGATTATAAAGCTGCAGCGACACTCGACCGTTTTAACGAAACAAAACGGAACGACGGATTCAGTTAAACGGAAGGAGAGAACGGAGGAAGAAAGGAAAAGTGGGAAAAGAAAAAATAACAATGGGAGAAGGAATAAAAGGAAAGGAAAAAAGTGGGAAAAAGTAAAGAAAAGGCAGGAGGGAAGAAAGAGGGAAGTATAAAGAGAAGGAATGAAGGAGGAAGAACAAAGTAAGTAGAACAGAAAAGAAAAAGAATTCAAGTAGAAAACAGAGAAAGAGAGGAGGACAGAATGATAGAAACAAAGAAGGAGGAAAGAAAAGATTTTAAAAAATAAGGGAGGGAGAAGGAAAGAGGGCAGGAAAGAAAGCAGGACTGAATAAAGGACAGAAAGAAGGAAGGAAGGAAATTAGGGAAAAAGGGAGGAGAGAATAAAAAAGCAGAAAGAAGAAAAAGCAAAGGTACAAAAGAAAGAAGGAAAGTGAGGAAGGAGGAGCTAAAGAAAAGACAGGTGAAAGGTAAAAGCACACCTGTCAGCAGAGGCCCCCCCCCCAGCAGCATCTGCTTGTATTTGACCAGACTCTGGTCTTCCTGGTCCAGATCCTGAATCTCCTGCAGGGACTTCTGGGCCGGAGGCGTGTAGTTCAGGATCCTCTCCTCCTCCTCCTCCTCCTCCTCCACCCGCACCTCCTCCTTATCCCCCAGCAGGCCTTTACAGAGAGGAGAACATTAAGTCATTTTAGTTCTTAATCAGATTCTTACGGATAAAGAATCAGATTTCAGTCAGAAGCTGGAAATAAAGACGCCCCGCCTCGTCGTCTGAGCTCTCATCAATAAAGTTATTTTGAATTGGGAGTTTATTCTAAAAGAGGAGCCGCAGTTACAGCATAAACAAAAAGATTATTAGCTGTTTTTTTTTTTTAAAGGACCATACCACCTATTTTGCATGTTTTAATATATTCAATTTTCATACATGTAATGTTACTGACAATCATTTCCCAAAGCATACTACTGGAACGGTGAATTAAAAATGTTTTTCCTACCTTCCAGACCTCCATTGGTTTCAGTTCATTCTGCTATTAAAATCAACTTGTTGATACTGTAAACGTTCTTGGGATAGGTAATCCATCATCACCAACAAGACGTGTATTCAGGTTATTTTAGAAGTTATGTAATTTTAGCGTTTAAGTGTAATAAAAAGCGTGCAGTGATCTGAAAATGCTTCCTCATGCTGCATTCAAGTGCTGCAGTAAAGAACTGACAACAGGAAGCATTTTCAGTTCACTCCGGCTAGGTCAAACATGCAAAACGGTGGTATAGTCCTTTAAAGTGTTTGTTCACGGAGGAAAGAAGAACTTTAAAATGAGAAGTCGTGTTTTTGATCCCATTTAATTATCGATAAATACTGGTTTTTTTTTTTGTGGATTTCTCAGTTCCAGATCAATCAAACAGCACAGGCCACACCCACTTCCACCTGAACAGAAATAACACCATCACAGATTATTTTTTTTAACCACTCCTATAAATTGAATACCTAAATTTCACTAAATTTGGTATAAAACATGTTTTTGAAAAGGGAATATTTGCATTAAATGAATGAATAAATAAAAATAATAAATAATTTAACACAGAAACACGTTTAACCAATAACAGGTATAACAGACACACAATGCATACCTCTAGTTTTCAATCATGCAGGGAATAGGGGACACATATATGCTCACACACGCATGCACACACACAAGCATGCACACACACACACATAGCTGTTGTGGGGGTATTTACTGCCTCTAACGGCCGCGTGTAATTGCCTCTGGTTGTGTTTAACTGTTTATAATGAGACACTCGTGCGCAGCATCTCCAGATAATTGGATGACACAGTGAGCGCACACACACACACACACACACACATACAGAGTAGTCTCAAAACACACGCGTGTGCACATGAATGTACAAAAGCACACGGTGTTACAGGTTCTGTAAACATTTCAAATCAAACCAACCAGGATGATGACACAACGCTCTCCTGTAAACACACACACACAGGCACGTGATGTGTGTGTTATTCACAGCCCACCCAGTCAGGGCCAAACGCCGTCACCTTCCTCCTGTCGTCATGGCAACCCTTTCAACTCTCCTTGCAGTGACATCACCTTTATATGACAGAATACACAGTTGACCATTTGTTTTCACTTACAGCCACAAAGATGCTTCACACACACACACGCACTGAACATTATCAGACACAGGGTGTGTCTGTGTGTGTGTGTGTGTGTGTAGTGTAAAACAAAGTTAAATAATCTAAATCCACCACCAGACGTGATTTTAGCTTTTTGTACCGAGGTGACAGAATTTACACGTGTTGTTCATATTTTACATGTGGCGTGTGTGTGTGTGTGTGTGTAATGATGCAGAAGATGGTTTGGAAAGCTGCTGGGTAATAAGCTGGATTTATGGGCATCAAAGAAAATCCAACAGTTTATATCACAGATGGAAGCTGAAACAGTTGATAGAACACACACACACACACACACACACACAAACAAACTGCTGCTTCCCTTGCTGACTTAAATCCACACTCTACCCGTTTGTGTGGTTCCTTTTCAGTGGAAATAAAACCCATGCCTCGCTCTGAGGTTAGATTCACAGAAAAAACGCTTTGAGCTGAAATTCATAAAAAAGATTTTTAAATGACGGTAACTATGGCAACGGCACAACACCAAGCTGAAAAAGCTGCCTGATAACTAAAACTCACTCAGAAAGCTTCTCTTCCTTTAATCATGATGCCGTTGACACGTTATGTCAGGTGTGTTTCAGGTAAAAACTGATGAAGATCAGCGTGTTAAAGGACCATACCACCCATTTTGCATGTTTGAGCCTAATATATTAGCAGTAACATGTTACGTTACTGACAACCATTTCCCAAAGGATAAAACTGTATTTCAGCTTTCCTGATATTTTGCTAAATTTCTTAATCTTTCAAAATCAAATATTCAAGTGATACACCCACCTTAAAAATCCATGTTTCTCCTGCTAATAGTTACACAGCCTTATGAAGTCACGGTCCTTTAAATTTTTCCATAAACACAGGTCTTCTTTTGGGACTATATTCCCCGGTGGAGGCATACATTCACTCCACGCTTTTTATTGAGCTTAAACACTAAAATTACATAACTTCTAAAAAAACCTGAATACACGTCTTGTTGGTGATGATGGATTACCTATCCCAAGAACGTTTACAGTATCAACAAGTTGATTTTAATAGCAGAATGAACTGAAACCAATGGAGGTCTGGAAGGTAGGAAAAACATTTTTAATTCACTGTTCCAGTAGTATGCTTTGGAAATGATTGATGTAACGTTACATGTATGAAAATTGAATATATTAGGCTCAGACATGCAAAATGGGTGGAATGGTCCTTTAATGAGCTGCTTCTGCTCCTTCTGGGACTCATTATCTCCTCGTATTCTCCGTCTTGAATGCCTCTTCTCTGCTAGCGTAGCCTGGGGTTGCGTTTATTTTTTTTTAGCTTTATTATTTCTGCACACTCTTCTCTGCATTTCCTGCTTCTGCTTTGTCTCACGTGTTTTTTTGCATTTTCTCCTTTTATCTTATCGAGCTTATATGCATTTCTTACAGTCTTGACAAAAAAAAAAAAAAAAAAAATCACATCAAACTCAAATTTTTCGTTTCCTCCTCATGATCGACTGCAGCAGGAAGTTACCTCTTCCTGTCCACGCTCTTTGTGCTCTTTATGATCTTATATCCTTTTATATAACTACTTATCTTGTAAATTTCTTAAATTTCTTTCTGTTTTATGAAGAGAAACTTTTCCTGCACCGCCATCTTGTTTGTAAGCAAGTCAAACGGTTTCCACGGTGATTCTCATCATGTTTTCTGTCTCTCTGCCCTTTTTTGGTTCTATAACCCAGATAACCACTCACTGTGTGTGTGTGTGTGTTTTCAGGGTTGATTTCCTGTTTTTTTTAGTAGTCTGTTGAGACCGGCTGTCACTGCTGTGTTCTAATAATATAACGAGAACTGTGGGATGCTAAAACACACACACACACACACACACACACACACACACACACACACACACAGCAGGAGATAAAAACAAAGCCAGTATCAGCATTTTCAATGAAAAAGCCAGTAGAAGAAGAATGAAGCTAACGGCGTAGCGGGCTGCAGGATTTTCCATAGCATCAGATCTGGTCCAGTTCCAAATGTACTCTGGAGTTCATCTGTGGTTTGAACATGATGTGAACGAATATTTTTAACTTTATCGTATCCGTCAGCAGCTAAAAACGATGGAATCCAGATTCTGATGGCAGACAGATGATGTAGCTGCTAGGCTAACGATCGCAACAACAAGCCAGCGCTGAAAAGAAACAAAAAAAGTCATAATTTCACTAATTTCACTCCACCGTTAGCTTGTTCTGTCACAGGAAGTACAGCTAGCTAACGCTCCAGCTATGCTAGACTGAGTCAGCATCACTTCCTGTTTGTTTTGTGTCTCAAATCATCTGATTGGCTCTCCTCATCATGTGACTTTTTTGGTATTCACCAGGTGTTCCTGCTTCAGGTGGATAAAGTAATTTGTTGTGTTTCCACCTTTAGCTTTTAGCCAGTTAGCTTGTAGCTGTTAGCCAGTTAGCTTGTAGCTGAAGCGTTTCAAATAAAAGAGGAAATAATTCATCAGATGCTGTTAGCTTGTAGCTAAACATTTCAAACAACAGAGAAAGCTCCTTTTTTTAAGGAAATAATTTATCATCAAGCTGCAAAGTCGTAAATACATGACTTTTTTTTTCATTTTTATCAATTTTTATGATAAAGCATTATGCTAGTATTAGCCTTCTACGTTGCGTGAAGAAAACTGGGCCTTTAGCTGCAAAACTCTGCAGCGCATTATGAAGACATATGTGCTCCGTATAATTTTGAGAAACGAGTAAATACTTTTTCTGCTTTGATGAAATCTGGTCGTGACTCCTTAAAAAATGAAACGGCAGAGTTGGTCTCTGCGTTAGACTGTACAGGTGTACCTGTTTACCTAATAAACAGGTAAATATATTACATATATGACTAATGCTTTTAAGATGCAAACCCTGGAAGCCACTCGCTGCCTGTCTGCTGTCAGATTCACTAACACACACAGTGAAATTTTACACACACACACACACACACACAC
>VXCM01010181.1:0-21637 GCA_014773175.1 Lucifuga dentata | reverse complement strand
AGTGGGTGTGGCCTATTCTGACATCGTCTACACAAGTGATTTGTTCCATAAATGTAGAAATCTGAGAAGAGTTGAGTGTTGTTTGGGATGCCAGTGGGATTTCTGCACAAACTAAAGTATCAGTCATTTTTATCCTGGATGTGTTTGGTTCACTCAGTTTCACCAGAGCCCCGTCTGCCAGAACATTTCCAGGTGAATCCAGACAGGTTGTTATGGNCAGTTTCACCAGAGCATTTCCAGGTGAATCCAGACAGGTTGTTATGGCAACCGCAGCAGCAGGTAAGCTACCTGCTACAGCTCACCTGGTCTGGCAAACCTGTACTCTGCCTGTTTCCACCTCCCACAGCGAGGACGTGGGGTTGGATTTTGGGAGGCATTAATTTGGTCTAATTAACATTACTCACCATCCTGGCTCACAATTCTAATTTTCACCAAAAGATGCCAATTTCAGTTTTTTAGGATTATAGATCAATATCATTAACTGCCAATTTTTCCAAGTCAGCTGTAAAATAGTTGAAGTTTTAATTATTTTTGATAGCTGCCAAGTTGGGCCACTTAAAGCCACTTCTGTCCATTAAATGAGAGAAAATAAATCAGGAGAAAATCATCCATGGGAGAAATTCATTCCTGAGAGAAATGTCAATTGCGAGAAATTTGTCCATAAATTATGAAAAATTCACCCGAGAGAAATGTGTCCATAAATTCGGAGAAATTCATCCAGGAGAGAAATGTCAAATGCAAGAAATTGAGCCACAAAACATCAAATTCATCCAAAGACCAAACATCTCTACATTATAACCTCACACATTAATGGAATAGTTGACTTACCATTATGGTGTTGCTGCACATCTTGTTGGTAGTTCCTCCACAGGAAGTCCAGGAAACCGGCCTCTGCTGGATCAATAACTCAGCCTGAAAGATATTAAACACAGAAATTCATCAGGACGTGTTGATGGAACGAGGCCATTTAAACCTGAGTGTGTTATAGCTGACTTACCATTATTAACCATCAGGTGATGTCGTCACGCAGGTAGCCGCCACCCAACAGGAGCACCAGGAGGCTTCACCTGTGTGTACAGAGTGTGTAGTTGTATTTTGTGCTGCCAGTAACATTAGCTACTGATTTTGGCTGCTCCAAGTATAAGATGTTAGCATTAGCTGTGAGTTTCAGTCATTTTAAAACACAATCCTGCTGCTATAAGTAACATTAGCTTTACTTTGGCCAGTAAACATCAAGATGAGTCTGATTAAATATCAACTTACCATCATCTCCATGAGGCTGATGCTTCCTTCCACAGGTGTTTGGAAAAAATTAATCCATCAAATGCAAGAAATTTGTCCATAAAATGTGAGAAACTCATCCACGAGAGAAATGTCAAAATGTCAGAAATGTAAGAAATTGAGCCATAAAATTAAATTCATCCATAAAAATTGGAGAAATTTGTCCAAATGTAAATCTACTCTACCCAACGTACACCTGAAGCATAAGAATTAAAAAGTTGTCACCATGTTGTGGTGCTTTCCTGTTGAGGTGATTTAAACTGTAGGGGTGTGTGTGTGTGTGTGTGTGTGTGTGGGTGGTAGCAGCAGCACATGTATCTCAAGTAAAACACCAGCATAGCATACTGTAGCATCCATGCTAACATCTCAGCAGCAACAAGCCATGCCAACACCTGCTAAACATGCAGCACCAACAAGCTGGCTAACACGTTAACATGCATGCACACACCTGAACATTTCTATTCAGCCATAAACAGCTCAAACTGAATTTTTACAGTTCATAATCTGCCAGCAGCAACACAACTCATCTGCTATATTACAACCATGTGCAGCTTAGCATGAAGCACAAAAGCACTGCAACATACAAACAGCAGCACATACACAGCACAGACGTTAAAAAAGTGTCTTACCTGGTATGATGATCTGATGAGTTCCACCTGTTCGTCCTGGTTCGAGTGTGCGTGTGTGCGCGCGTCACAGCAGCATTTTAAACATTTTAAAATCACCAAGCAGGAACCAGCAAGACAACAAACACTATTTAAAGCTGTTAGCACGCAGCTAAACATGCTAACACCACACAGCAGCAGCTAGCTAAACAGCGGTGACAAAGCCGAGACCAAGACTAAAACAGGCAACTCAAACAGACATTACTGACTAAAACAACAACTTCAGAGTTCATCAGCCACAACGGCATCATGACAGGACCAACATACATGTTAAAGCTAAGAACAGCCAGCAGCAAAGTGACGTGTAGCATGTATCATACCTGTTCTCACATGCTAAGTGCGCGGAGCGACAAAGCTGCGATTCAAGCTACATTTATAAGGCTGGACCCTACCATGACTTCCTGATAAGAACTTTTTCACTTCCAAAGTATTAATAAACTCTAATAAAAGCAAACATAAGTAAAGGTAAATAACAGTAATTTGTAAATCTCACCAGAGCTGGATAAATTGTAAATTTATATGACCAAGTTTATTGATCTAGGCTTGACTCTGTTGGTTTAGTCCATACCGCCAGTCAGCAAGGGGAGGGGCCAGTCAGCAAGGGGGCGGGGCCAGCAGTAAAAGCATTCAAGGTGCTGCAAAACCCAAACATCACAAATAAACTTACTTTGATGAAGTTAAAGTGTGGAAACAACAAAGACGTAGACAGAAATTGAGTTTTTAGAGTTTTGGTGTTATATGAAGTTAAAGTGTGGAAACAACAAAGACGTAGACAGAAATTGAGTTTTTAGAGTTTTGGTGTTAAAAGTACAAGTAACTGATTACATATGATTTATCACGAAAAACAGTAAAATTACTGTTAAATAAACTCGACACTTCCTGCATACGTTTCATAATAAAAGCCCTCCAAGTAGTTCACGAGACCATAAGGCTTTTATTGTGAAGGAAAAGCAGGACGTTTTGCGTTTCTATCAACTGTAATTTANCGAGACCATAAGGCTTTTATTGTGAAGGAAAAGCAGGACGTTTTGCGTTTCTATCAACTGTAATTTAACTATGATCTAAAATTGCAAGTACAGGTGTTATGAATGAATTAATCGGGCTAAATCGGTATTTATGTTAAAAAGAGAAACTCAGAGCAACAAAACTGAATAAATCGTGTCTGTGTTGTTGTACTGATGGAAATAATTTTGTGAAAATAGACATGAAGAGAAATTTACCACCAAAACAGTGCAGAAATACACACACAGCACACAACATTAATGAACAAACAGAAGAGAGAGAGCTATTAAAATGTGTTCAAATACTAACATAAAACAGGGAAATAGAAGTAAAGGTGTGCTTGTTGGCCTAAAAGAGAACCAAAATGTAAATATANCATAAAACAGGGAAATAGAAGTAAAGGTGTGCTTGTTGGCCTAAAAGAGAACCAAAATGTAAATATATAAATAAATTATCGGAAGAGTAACGAAAAAACAGATTTGGACAAAAATCAAAATGGCAGTTCAATAGTTATAGGCCAAAATGTAAATGTGCTTATTACAGCGCCACCTTCAGGTCAATCCGTGTAATTACATTTTCCTGAGTAGTGGTGAGATGTTGAACAATTGGTTACGTTTTGTTGCTGTAGCTTTTACGATATTTTAGAAAAAAAATTCTTAAATCAAAATTTACGAAAAAAAAAATATTCAAAATGGTGGACAAATTACAAATTGAAAAGATTAATCTCATACCTGTAACAAAACAAAAAAAAAAAAAAAAAAAAAAAAAATCTGCCGACGTCACATGACCCAGAATCTAAAATGCTTTCATGTGAATAAACTTTATCCTGGATTTTATCCTACATATACATATTTTCCAGAAAGCCTGTCCTGTTTTTTTTTTTTTTTTTNTTTTTTTTTTTTTTTTAGTTTTTTATTTTATTTATTAAGTAATTTTTAAAGTCACTGTCCAATCAGAAGCCAGTTTTCAGCTCTTTATTATGATCTGCTGTCACATAAAGAGCTTTTTTTTCCACCTGATTCCATCAAATATCTGAGTATTTTGGGCTGAAACTGAAATTTCTTAACTTCTATTTCTGGAAGTTTCTAAAGTTCAACTGAACACGTTATCACGGCTTTAATCGTTTTGGCTCCGGAGAAGAACAATAACAACAACCTGGTTAATGACTTAATGAGCGGCGAGCTGATGTCTGCAGACTGGAATCAGATGTTCGGCGTTCCAGGAAGTTTTTCTCGGTTATTGTTTTTGTTACGGAGGGAAAGATTCCTGAGACGTCGCGTGTTCTCATGTTGCTGCTTAACGTGTTAAAGGACTGAGGAGAAAATCAGAATCATCCTGATGATGATAAAAGTAAAAGATCCTTCATGCTAAAATCATTTTAGTGAAAAGCAGAGATCCGTGCACACGTCAGCAACACACTAACACAAAAACAAGCTAAAACCACACAAATGATGTGACATGATAATCCAGAGATGCAGCTTTGAAGCATGTCTGTCTGACCCTCATGTATGTATGTTCATATTTACAGACACTCATTTCCTTGTAAATATTTTTTATATTTTAAACATGAACAGGAAGTTGTTTTTGATGAATGAAGAGGAGGAATCCTTCATGTCTGGCTGCACAACAAAAATATATTCACCATTCTTTACAATATACCGCTGATTTTACATGTTTAAACCCTATAAATAGAACACACATACATGTTATCTTACTGCCAGCCATTTTCCAGAACATGCTACTGGAGCGGTAAATATCAGAATTGTTTTTCCTACCTTCAACTGGTCAGCTTATAAAGTATGAAAGAGATAAGTGAAACAAATGTTCTTATTTTTGTTTTTTAAAGTTACTTAATTTAACTGATGCGACACGGAGCTACATGGAAGAAAAAATGTATGTCTCCGCCAGGAAATATAGTGCCTGCAGCAAATGGATTTTAGCTCATCGGCTTCTTGCCAGTGAACATGATCTTTTTTTTTTTTTTTTTNTTTTTTTTTTTTTTTTGTTTGGAATCAAACCGCCGCTCTCTGCTAAAGAACCAAATTTACTAACATGAATCACAAATCCACTATTTTTATTTAGAAAGGCCTCCAAACAGCACAAACTCTGCTGTTCTCTTCACTTCCTGTTACACTTTGATTCCACAGAATGAGCCCTTTAAACTTTCCTCTGAGTAGGAAATATAAAACTTTGTGGATGTGGGAGACGAATAAACGTCTCTGACACGTTTATGTGATACTTGGCAAAACAAATAAACTTGACTTGAAACTTGAAATAAAATCAAAATCATAAAAGCTGTCATTCGCAAAATATCAGCCATGTAATGTTACGTAATCAGCTGCCATTTCCCATCACAACAGGAAGTAACGCAGCAGAGTTTCACCTGCGCTCAGGTAAGTTGATGCAAACAGGAAACAACAGGAAGTCAGAAGTCTCCGACATGTTTTAGTGTTCAGGGAGAGAGTAGCAGCCAGACGAACAGGATGAAGCTGTTAGCATGCTGATGCTAACGAGATCATGCTGATAATGCTAACTAGCTAACTGGCGTTTATCTGCAGGATATCTGTGACGTCCATAAAAAATGTCTTCTGTGGCGCCACTGCAGCGGTAAGCTAACGATTAAGATAACAAAGACGTAATTTACGGCCTGTTAGCTTTATTAAATAATCCTCCTGATGCTGCTGATTTACTTTCTGCATTAAAAGAGCATACTGGTGGTTTTGCATGTTTGGGCCCAATAAATATGACCTACATACACGTTACATTAGCGCGGTACATTTTATAATTGTTTTTCCAACCTTCCAGGCTGTCATCTGCTTCAGTTCATTCTAGGACGCTAATAAAATTAACTAGCAGAGACTTCAAACATGGCCGACATAAATAATCCATCACAGAGAACATTCTTATCCTTTGTGAATTTAATTGATCTAACATGGAGCTGAATGGAAGAAAATTTCTGTCTCTGCCAGGAAATATAGTCCCAGGAGAAAACTGCTTTTATCAACAAACTAGAATTGCATTTCCTGCGGAACTGCGGCCTGTGATTGCCATTTGCCGAAGTTTGTGCTTCACATTGCTTGAAACTCATTTAACCTTGCTTGAAAAGATGAAGTAGTTTGAATTGTAGCATAAAAGTATAATAGGAGACAAGTGAGCTGAAGACATATTGAATGATCTGTATGAAGATTAATGGGGAAATTTTACATTAAACTTGAAAATAATGTGCTTAAGGAAGGTTGAATATTTTGAAAAGTATTAAAGATATGAAAATTCTGTTGACATCCCTGAAGGTACACATCAAGGTGAACACTATGAAGTTAGGTTTGAAGTCTCTACCTTGAAGCATGTGGAAACAGTTGAGTTTTGAAAATTTGAAGAAGTGGAAAAATTGGTTTAAATAAAGTTTAATAATTCAAAAATGTAGGAAAGATGGGAATAATTTGTTGACACTCCTTAAGGAGCTAGTCAAGCTTAACATAATGAAGTTGGTTTGAAGATCATACTTTGAAATACGTCGAAGTAATGAGGTTTCAAAAACGAAGAAATTTTGAAACAAGTGAAGTTTCCCTTTAATTTTTTTCAGAAATTATGAAAGTTAGAAACAATTGGAATCTGTTGTAAATAGTTGAAGATTTGATGAATGTTTTGAAAGTAGAATGACAGTTCTAAGTTAAAGTATGAAAGAGTGAATAGAGCTGAAAGATTGAAAATTTTGAAACAAAAGCTGAAATATTGGTTTAAATGAAGTTTAATAATTCAAAAAGTATGAAAGATTGGAAAATTCTGTTTACACCCCTTAGAGAGCTAGCTGATCTGAAGATGATGAAGTTGGTTTGAAGTTCCTATCTCAAAACATGTAGAAATAGATAGGTTTCAAAAATTGGAACATTTGAAAACTTTGAAACCAGTGAAATTTCCCTTTAATCTTCTCAGAAATTATGAAAGTTAGGAAAAATCAGAATCTGCTATAAATAGTTGAAAGTCAGATGAATATTTTATAAGTGGAATGACTGTGCTAAATGAAAGTATGAAGGAATGAGAAGAGCTGAAAGATTGGAAATTTTGAACAATTTTCATTTATTTTGAATGGGAAAATTTCAGAAAAATAAGTGGAATATTCCAGAAAGTATGAAAAATATGAAAATTTGGTTTGATGTCCACCAATGGCTGAAGGAGTCTGAACAAATGATTGGTTTGTAAATATTTGTTTGGTTTGGCTGTTGCATGTTGTTGGGTTTCTAAAACACTCAAACAGAAAGTCTGTCTCCTCATCAATTCTGTTTGAAACAAGCAGCTGTCAATCAAGTGAAATATGACACCACACAGAAAGGGAGGGGCCATGAGCAGGTGTCAGTTAGAGAACACTCTAGAAACAGTGATGAAATTGCATGTGTCAAACAAATTGCTATATTTCAAACAGCTTTAGTCGAAATCTAAAACTGTTTGAACTGTTAGTGAGAAAAGGCTTTCCTGAACGTATCAATATATAACATGTTTAAAAATTCTGAAGATTGAGGGAGAAATCATCGAGTGAAAACACATGAAAAATGTGTTCTGTCAGAAACTTTCTGAACGCTTTTAACACGGGACTGAATGGGAGATTAATGTGACCACTTTATGCTTAAAGGTCAAAAAGTTGAAAAAAATCAGATAATTTAAAATTTTTTCATTTCCTGAAAGAGGAATAATTTTCTTACAATCTGATGTGTTTATTGTTTCTGAAAAGTGAAAGGTATTAAGATATTGCCTGTGAATTGCTTCGCAATCACAGGCAATTAAAACGACCGTGGCTTCTACAGTCAGATGTGTCTGCAGGTGAAACATTGAATTTTAAGGTGTGTGTGTGTGTGTGTGTGTGTGTGTGTATGTGTGTGTGTGTTTCACCTCAATATTTAATTCTGAAAGAATAGGAGATTTGAAAAAATAACTGGAAAACTAAAATACAGTTTTTATGTTTGGAAAATTGTTGGCAGTAATGTAACGTGTATGCAAGTAATTGGGCTCAAACATGCAAAGTCACCGGTATGGTCCTTTAATGTCATGTATTTGAAGCACTACTGCAGCACCCGTTCAAAACATGCGTGTTCAGACTGGGTTGGACTTTATGGTGTACACTGCAGCCTGCCACCAGAGCCCGGAGCGTATCCTGCCGCGTGGACTACTTTTTAACAGCACAGCTCAGTTTGAGAACCGCTCATCAAGCAACTTCACACGTGACGCTGCACGTCTTTGGGTCCTGATCAACAAACCTGCTGAATTTAACTTCATACATGACTGGTTCTACAGATGTTGGTGCCACAGACAGAGATTTCTGTCTTTATAGTTCAGATGATCAGAAATAAAGACAAACACACAAACACACACACACACACGTTAGGAAAGGTGTGTCACCTCTTGTAGCTCACAAATAAAGCTACTGCAGGCTTTGCTGCTGCGAGTGTGTGTGTGTGTGTGTGTGTGTGTGTGTGTGTGTGTGTGAGTGGGGCGTGTGTGTCCTGGGATAAACTCTGACTGTACCGGTGTTCTTGGTCTGAGGTCGTGAACCCTTCAGCTGCAGATCAGCTTAATTACGGAGGTTGTGTTCCTTTTAGCGCTTCTTACGGGTTTTAGCAACGCAGCGTTCCCGCTGATCTGGGATCGACACGGTGTTCCCGCTGATCTGGGATTGACGCGGCGTTCCCGCTGATCTGGGATCGATGTGGCATTCCTGTTGATCTGGGATCGATGCAATGATTAACAGACTGATCTGTTTTAAAGGTGAATTACTGCTCGATGACCACATTTGGTCATGATAGTCAGATTCGGATCTTGCTAGCAGGAGCGTCTTCCTGTTTAATCCCGTCTGAAAGCCTGATTTCAGTCATGTGACTTAATTATAATATAAACACCAAACTTCCTGTTATATGAGAAAATATTTGGCGGTAATATGTGTATGCAGGTTGTATTTATTGGGTTCAGACATGTGAAGCCACCGGTATGGTCCTTTAAGCTTAACGCTCTGGAGTCTAACATCATACTGTTTTTGCTGATTTTTGGAGACTTTCTTTTATTTTCTAGAATTTTATATATAAAATTCACTGTAATCCCAGATGTTTTAACTCAAAAAAATGAGTTCCTTGTACCCAAAGTGAACATATTCCGGTATGACCTGATGATTTTGAGTCTGTTTTACTTTTTGGATATTTTTTTTTATTCATTTTGAGTTTAGTTTTGCCCGTCGCTGTTAGTAAACACAAAGTTACTGCTTGGAACAGAATCTTGGTGATGGAGATGGGCGACACAGCGACACGGCGACACGGCGGTTCAGAGGTTAGCACGTCGCCTCATAGCATGAAGATCATGGGTTCGAGTCCGACCGGGTCCTTTCTGTTTGGAGTTAGCGTGTTCCCCCCGTGTCTGCATGTGCTCCGGCTTCCTCCAAAGACATGCATGTTAATGAGTTTGTCTGTCTCTGTGTCAGCCCTGCCACAGACTGCCATGTGACCCTGAACAGGACAAACGGGTATAGAAAGTGGATGGACGGGTTATTGATCATCTCAACATTAAACGAGCCGTTCGGTGATTGTACAAGTAAATATTTGTGCATCTTTATCAACACTTGTTCGTATTTAAAAAAAAAACAGGTATTACTATAACTGTCAAAATAATTGCAATTGATTACAGAAAACAATTCTGATTCTGAACAAAATGAGATTATTCTCCACAAATGCTGCCTGTAAAGAGGCAGATAAAGTTATTTTAACCATGAAATATTAGTTCATTGTACCTGAAAATTTCAGGCTTTTCTATTGAGAACCCTGGGATCATTGAACATATATTGAACATATACTTTTCTGTTTGTTCAACAATGCATAACTTAACTTTTTTAAGGCAACAAGTTACCCTGCTTTTATTAAGTTGAATGAACATATTATATATATATATATTCGTATCATGAACATATCATATATGAAAAATCGCTGGTATGCTCCTTTAAAAAGTTGCCAACATGGCGGTCTTTAGTATTATTGTTTTTTACACATATGTTGCTTTTATCATGTCAGAAATCCAGCTGCTCTGTTTTAAATCCACGTTACGCAGGATGGAGCTGGCTTCCCTAAACATTCCAGGAATTCAAACTGGCAACCTTTCAGACTACCTCCTTCCTTCCAGGTAGGAGGTCAGACAGGTGAGCAGAGAGCCAACACCAATAACCATCTAGAGTCTCAAATATTTTTCTAGAAAATTCTTCATTCTTGAAAAAAAAAAAANAAAAAAAAAAAAAAAAAAAAAAAAAAAAAAAAGTCTAAAATAAATTATAAAAATGTATTAATTTTCTAGTGATTCTGGAATATTCTGTGAGAATGGAGACTCTCCTAAAATCAGCAAACGACGTGCAGAGTTAAACCGCCGACCGGACCTGAAAGATCAAAATAAATCCTACCTCCTCCGTTTTTAAACCTTCATTCCTGCTTTGCTTTAGTTTCTAGTAAATTCTATCCACGTAAAAACCAACAACCAAAAATATCCAAGTTGAGGGAGACAGCAAAGCGTTGATAATTAGGCTAAAAGCCTTCCTACAGCCTCTGGGCCAACTACAGATTTGTAAATGCTGCGTTTAATGTCAGGGCGCTCGGATAACCCGCACACGAACGCAGGCCCTGAAGGCAGCACGGTTTATTTTCTGCTCTCGTTTTCTGCTCTTATTTCTCATTCGTTCTGGTTTTTGCCGCTGGCTGGAGCTTCCTGTTGTTGAGTTAGACTGCGGAGCGCATAATGTTGCACATCTAATCAGACGAGAACATTCCGGCGTTATTAAATTAACTTCAGAAGCAGAAACGACAGTAATGACAAAACCTCATTTACAATAAATAACTTCTAAATTGGAAAGAATTTTTCTAAAATAAGACAATCTTCAGGCTGACATTTAACCACTGACTGCTGTTTTAAAGGACCATGCCAGTGATTTAGCATATTCGAGCCTGCACACGTTACGTTACTGCCAACCATTTTCCAAACATAAAACCATATTTTACATTTCCCGTTATTTTGCCAAATACCGTAATATTTAAACATCAAAAGTACAACAACACATATAACAATACATATAACTCATAACAGTACATATAACAACACATATAACAATACATATAACAACTCATATAACAGTACATATAACACATAACAACACATAACAACACATATAACAACTCATATAACAACACATATAACAATACATATAACAACACATATAATACATATAACACAGATAACAACACATATAGTATAACAATATATATAACAACACATAACAACACATATAACAACACAAAACAGTACATATAACAACACATAACAATACATATAACAACACATATAACAGTACATATAACAATACACATAACAGTACATATAACAACACATAACAACACATATAACAGCACATATAACAACACATATAACAGTACATATAACAACACATAACAATACATATATCAACACATATAACAGCACATATAACAATACATATAACAGCTCATATAACAACACATATAACAATACATATAACTCATAACAGTACATATAACAACACATATAACAATACATATAACAACTCATATAACAGTACATATAACACATAACAACACATATAACAACACATATAACAACTCATATAACAACACATATAACAATACATATAACAACACATATAATACATATAACACAGATAACAACACATATAGTATAACAATATATATAACAACACATAACAACACATATAACAACACAAAACAGTACATATAACAACACATAACAATACATATAACAACACATATAACAGTACATATAACAATACACATAACAGTACATATAACAACACATAACAACACATATAACAGCACATATAACAACACATATAACAGTACATATAACAACACATAACAATACATATATCAACACATATAACAGCACATATAACAATACATATAACAGCTCATATAACAACACATATAACAATACATATAACTCATAACAGTACATATAACAACACATATAACAATACATATAACAACTCATATAACAGTACATATAACACATAACAACACATATAACAACACATATAACAACTCATATAACAACACATATAACAATACATATAACAACACATATAATACATATAACACAGATAACAACACATATAGTATAACAATATATATAACAACACATAACAACACATATAACAACACAAAACAGTACATATAACAACACATAACAATACATATAACAACACATATAACAGTACATATAACAATACACATAACAGTACATATAACAACACATAACAATACATATAACAACACATATAACAGTACATATAACAATACACATAACAGTACATATAACAACACATAACAATACATATAACAGTACATATAACAACTCATATAACAACACATATAACACAACACATATAACAACTCAAATAACAACACATATAACAATACATATAACAACTCATATAACAACACATATAACAATACATATAACAGTACATATAACAACTCATATAACAACACATAACACATATAACAATACATATAACAGTACACTATAACAAAACATAACAATACATATAACAACACATATAACAATACATATAACTCATATAACAATACATATAACAGTACATATAACAACTCATATAACAACACATAACATATATAACAATATATATAACAGTACACTATAACAAAACATACAACAATACATATAACAACACATATAACAATACATATAACAGTACATATAACAACTCATATAACAGTACATATAATACACATAACAGTACATATAACAACACATATAACAATACATATAACAACTCATATAACAGTACATATAATACACATAACAGTACATATAACAACACATATAACAATACATATAACAACTCATATAACAGTACATATAACAATGCACATAACAGTACATATAACAACACATATAATACATATAACAGTACATATAACAACTCATATAACAGTACATATAACAATACACATAACAGTACATATAACAACTCATATAACAACACATAACAACACATATAACAACACATAACAATACATATAACAGTACATATAACAACTCATAACAACAAATATAACAACTCATATAACAACACATATAACAATACATATAACAGTACATATAACAACACATATAACAATACATATAACAGTACATATAACAACACATATAACAATACATATAACAGTACATACAACAATACATATAACAATACATATAAGAGTACATATAACAATACATAACAGTACATATAACAACACATATAACAATACATATAACAGCACATATAACAGTACATATAACAATACATATAACAATACATATAACAGTACATATAACAATACATATAACAACAAACAGTACATATAACAATACATATAACAACACATATAACAACACATATAACAGTACATGTAACAACACATATGAAGGCAGGATGGGTGAAAAACAGACAAACTGGCTGGTAGGAAAATAAATGTTTCTGGAAATGATCTTTGACAACTGGAGTTGACTGATAACTTCTAAGCCTGACATAGAAGAAGGCTGTAGTATTTATTGTGTCAGACGACACGACAACCATCATAACAAACCCAGAGACTGCTCCTCCTCACACAGCTGAAGCTTTAGTTTTACAGAGACATTCTCGGATCTATTCTCCAACAGCATCACAACCAGGAAGTCAGACAGTAGCAGAACCACTGGCATTAACTGCTACAACAACAACTGCTAACATTGTTCAGGAACAGTTTGAGGAACATGACAAAGTTCAAGGTGTGACTCAGCCTCCAAATTCCCCAGATCTCAGTCCGATCCAGCATCTGTGGGACATGCTGGAAAAACAAGTCCGATCCATGGAGGCCCCACCTTGCAACTTCCAGGTCTTAAAGGATCTGCTGCTAAGGTCTTGGTGCAGATACACAGGAACCTTCAGAGGTCTGAGGAGGCCACGCCTCCACATCAGAGCTGCTTAACGAGGAGACCTACACCATGTCAGGCTGCTGGTTTAACACTGAGCTGATCAGTTTATGTGAAGCCAATTAATGTTATCGGCTGATTCTGTGAAGTGTTCATTGTAAAGGCCAATAATAAAGACCAATAATTAATATTAACGGAAAGAATATTTGCTCATGATTCTAAAATATGAATTTCACATTTCTTTGCAGTGCTGTGGCGAGCCTGAGAACACGTCACCTCGCTGAGTCAGACGCCTCAGGAAAAGCCTTTGATGCTGACTCATGCAGGTCTCATCAAACTGAAAGTTGCTTCATGTTCTTTGCTTTTGGAACTGAAATTCACTTTGGGAAGTTTTGGCGTTTCTTCAGGCCGTAAACGACGAGGCGCTGAACAGCGCCATCAGATTTATTCTTTACAGAGTGAAGCACGCTGTTATCATCCATCACCTGATTATCAAGCCTGGAAGAATTTTTTAAAACAATTTTTTTAAAGTCAGATTTGTCAAGTAATTTTTTTCTCTATTTTTCTTGAGACTAAAAAATTTTCAAATTTCATGAAATTAATTTTTTTCAGGTCTACAGTTTTCTCAGAAATCTATTTTTTTTTCTAGTTATACATACATGTTACGTTACTGCCAACCATTTTCCTAAATATATTACTTTATTCTACTTTACCAGTATATATTAGAATTGTTTTTTCTACCTTCCGGACTGTCATTGGTTTCAGTTCATTCCAGTATGACATAAAAATCTACTTTAGAGACGTGAAACGTGCTGAGATAAATAATCATCACAAAGAACAACACATCTATTAAAATTTGTTCTTCAAAGCAATATAATTTTAGTGTTTCAACTCCACTTAACGAGAAGTGAAAATGACCGTGTCGTTGTCAGCAGGTGAAACATTGAATTTTAAGGTTCAGATGTTTCACCTGAACATTTGATTTTGAAAAATTATGGGAATTGAAAAAAAAAACAACAACAGGAAAACTAAAATAGTTTTATGTTTTGGAAAATGGTTGCCATGCATGTATCATGCAGGTAGTTTTTTTTTTTTTTTTTNTTTTTTTTTTTTTTTTTTGTGCTCAAACATGCAAAACCACCGATATGGTCCTTTATGCATATCAAACTTCCCTTTTAGCAGAAATTGCTGGATTCTTTGTGATTCCTGCAGAACTTCCTGTAATTTTGGATGCAGCCACTTCCGGTTGAACTATTTTTAGTTGTTTATCATAGATCGTGACAATTCCCGCACGCACACACACACGCACGGGTTTTCTATGCAGCAAAAGAAAGGTGAGAACATTTTAATGAATGGCTTATGTGTGCTTATGTCGGCATGTGTTCCGCATGCTTAGCATGTGCACAGTGCGTGTATGACGCGTGTGTGACAGAGAAATATAATTTTTAATGTTTCTTTTCGCTCTTTAACATAGATTCTAAACTTCTTTCACCAAAACAACAAAGACATGATTCTCTTGTTTCTAGAGATGATTTCATGAATTTTATCCTGTATAAATAAATTTTTTTTTTAAATTATAAATATATATATAGGAAATCTTCGTCTTCAGGCTGAAATTTTAAAGGGCTTTAGTCGTTAAAAGCGTCATAAACAGCATCATAAACTTATTGAGCAACAGCGCGGAGCCTGTTTTCACGCGTGTGCGTGGATCTGTCGCTGCAGCGCGTCTGGAGTGAAGTTCTCCACGCCGCGGCTCGTCAGAGGGCGTCTCTCTCTCTCTCTCTCTTTCTTTTTTACTCATCATTATAAAGGCTTAACGCCCTCCCTCCGCCGCGGCGAGTCCCCACTGTGGATCTAACATGTAGCACATCCACAGCCCGCATCCACGCAACACGAGTCCAGGCTGAAAGTTTGGTTCCGTTCCCCGTTTTTCTCGCTGTTCCTCGTTGGTTTGTGGGTTTTGTCTCGCGTGGATACTGCGGACACGCAGACTTTGGATATGTGCGCAGAGGATGATGACAGCGCCTTTCCTGCCCGCAGAAGTAAGATAAAATAGGCTTTCACGCTCCGTGGATTTACTCTTGTCGTTCCATATGAAGAAGTCAAAAGTAAGTGATAGTGTTTTCAGCTTTGATAAAAGTGTAAATGTTAATCATGTCTGTTATCTGCTGATGAGAAGCTTCCTGCAGCTCTGTCTTTTAACTCTTCACCTGTCCGGAGTTCCGCGGCGTCTTCCACATCCACGCGTGTCTGCTCGTCGTGGAGCCGCAGAGCTCTGCAGCTTTCTGTCGTTTTTAGCAGCTTTACTTGTTGCGTAACTGGAAATGATTTGATTTGATTATTAACATGTCGCAGGATTTTCATGTTTCTGCGGAACACAATTTTCTTTCCGCGCAATTAATTATAACAAGCGTGTCTTAGCGCAAAGCTGATTTATTAAAAACAGAAATGAAATATTCCTGCCTGGGTGAATAAAGTTTTCTGACGACAGATTTTTATTTTAGTCTTTGTTTCCTGATGTTGCTGAACTTGCTGCATCTTCGCCGCATCGCAGTTGCCATCAGTCCTGCATCGTCCAGGTCCCGCTGCATGTCAGGCTGCATGTCAGGCTGCAGGCCCAAAACAAAACAAAAAAAAAACAAACCCAAACCCCGACCCGCTGCTTCTGTGAGAAATCAGATTCAGCTCGTTTCTCCTCCTTTAAGCTGTAATCATACATGAAAAATCACCGTTTTATTAATGAAAGCATCATTTGTAAAATATTATAAATGTGAATTTAGATGAAGTGTAATTGATGAGTTTCGGCTGCAGTTTAACCTTTAAACCGCCTGAAGCTTTTCTGAAACAGGTTTTTGTTCATCTCTGCTTTATTTGGCATCTCAAACTCTATTTAACATATCAGATAAAAGACATGAAGCATTAATGTTAATCCTGTGTGTGTGTGTGTGTGCGCCTTTGAAGTTTCCTGTAGGATGGGTGGGCATTTCCACCGTTTCTTTATGCTTTTTAAATGAAGTTATAAGTTCTGCTGTATTACAGCATCATTAGCGTGGATTCACACCCACTCACATCACATCCAGCTTTAGTATGAAGTCTGCAGAATGTCCTAAAAATATGCAGTCATCTTAAAGCTAATAACTAGGCTGTAAAATCCCCAGAATATTCCGATCAGGATTCCTCTGACACACCGAGTGGGTTTGCTGTGGAAATCTTTCCTGAGTGGTAGATCTGCAACAACAGGCGGTTTGGATTTTCTGTATGTAAACATTTATGGCTTTTGTAATAATGCAGGACAAGGACTTGAACAGCTTTAAGTGTGATTATTCACGAGAGGAAACTCGTGTCTGAACAAGTGGCAGCACCTGAAGTGTGACAGAGTGGGAGTGGGAGTCTCACCGTGGCAGCAGTCTGCACGCTGACGCCTCCTGTGGTGAAACTCAGCTGAGCTTCACTTTACACTTCAGTTTGTGACTTTGAATGTTGTCATGTTGAATCAGGAGATTCCAGCTCAGATTTCCATCAGGCAGTAAGAGGACGAGAAGTCTTTTCTTAAAAGAAAAGGACGATTTAAAGGACAATACCGGAGAATTTATATATGTTTCAGCCCAATATAGACAACCTGCATTTACGTTACAACAAACTTTTTCAAAACATGCTACTGGAGCAGTAACTTTACAGTTGTTTTTCCCTACCTTCCAGACTGTCATTGGTTTCAGTTCATTCAGGTACAACATAAAAATAAACCTGTAGAGACTTTAAAGGTGCTGAGATAAATAATCTATCACAGCGATATCTATTACACCTTTTTTTTTTTTTTTNCTTTTTTTTTTTTTTTGTCAGTTACATAATTGAGCATCTCTGATGGAGCTACATGGAAGAAAACGTATTTCTCCGGTAGAGAATGTAGTCCCAGGAGAAAATGGCTTTTACAGAGAAATGAAAAAACGACCGTACATTCAGACATAAACGTCAGCAGGTAAAACGATGGATGTGAAGGTGTGCGTATCATCAACTTTTGATTTTGAAAGATTCGAGGATTTGGCAAAATAACAGTAAATTAAAATATGGTTTTATGTTTTGGAAAATGTCAGTAACATGTATGTTGGTAGTATTTACTGAGCTTAATCATGCAAAATCACTGGTATAGTCCTTTAAAAGTACAGCAGGTCACAGATGAGTCTGATGATAACGAAGCATCAGCGGTCTTCAGCTTTATTGCTTTGACCTCTGACCTTCAGTCGGAGAGGACCTGTCTGAAGACAGGAAAGTTAATCATCATATCTGATGTTTTTGTTTTAATTTTAATGTCATTTCTAATGAACGAAAGGCAGAACTCTGTAATTAACACAACTAAATTAATTATGTCAAGTACATTTGATTATGATGAGTATAAGAAATAAATTATAGTGACAAACTTGTGCCTTGAAGCGATGAAAAAGTTTTTAATGTTCATAAAATCCCAAATTACACACAAATGTAACCGAACATTTTCCTAAATGAAATTAACTTCATTCTAAGTTGTTTTGCAGTTTTTCTAAATTTATTTGAAATTGCCATCAGATTTCATCTTTCATGACATTTACAGTGATTTCTTTTAAGTTTGATTTCACAAAACTTATTTCCTGAGGCTACAAACGTACAAAGTCTATCAAGCATATACATAACCAGACAAAAATAAGTATTTATGAATAAATAATTTGAAAAGAACATATGTCACTGAATATCATGTCAGTGTTATCGATATTAAAAGCTTTTATTTTGGCATTACAAAAGGAAATTGTGGAAATCACTTCTGAGTTTCCTGCCACATTCTGAAAGTTACTAATTTAGTTTTAAATATCATATTTGTCATACAGCTAATTTAAATATCATTGGTGTTAAATTATTTTTCCTTTCCTGTAAAAGACTTTTCTCAGAAAAATATAATTTATTGGTTTAATACGTTGATTTTAGTGATTATTAGTGTTTGAAGATGATTTTAGTGATTTTTGTACTTCTGATGCCGTTGTGTAAAATCCATCTTTCATGGCATCAAGCTTACTGTCACTGGTGTTACTTTTATTGCTTGTGACACTAAATAAATGATAATAAAAAAAGAAAAGTTAAGATGTCCTTTATGATTAATTATAATCATAAAGGTGTTAATAAACATTTAACATCAAGGTTTGGTAAAGAAAACAGAATTTTGCATGCATAAAGTCATCATATTTTGAGAGGAAATGATTTGTTGCCGGATGTTAAACTAATGTGACGTGTTCTGTTGTCGACACGTTGATTAGTTAATCTAATGTGGATTTTGTTCATAAACATTATAAAAATGTTGTTTGATCTGTTTAGCATTCCTCAGGTTAATTATTTCCATGGAACGCTGCCTGTCAGAGATGATTTATGAATGTTGATTGATGAGGAATGTTGGCTGCCAGCGTGACTCAGGTTTTAGTCATCATCATTATATACCTGTAACGCTCCTTATATCCCCAAACATCCAGAAACTCTTTCCAAAACGTGTTAATATTCAGTCTTTCATCTTCTAATTTGTTGCTGAAGCTCTGCAAAACGGTGGAATATTCAAATCCAACATGTCGTCTTTACGGCTTTATGATTACAGGTCAAATATACGGTAAATACATTCGTATAGATTTTCCTGCCTGGCACGTTTGGTGTATTTGCAAACTTTGGTCTCCACTAGAAATTAAAGGACCATACCAATGGTTTTGCATGTTTGAGTCTAATACACGTTACATTGCTGCCAACATTTTCTAAAAGGACCTACTACAGCAGTAAATGTTAGAATTGTTGTTTCTGCCTTCCAGACTGCCACTGGTTTCAGTTTATTCCAGTACGCTACACAGTTCAACTTGTAGAGACTTTAAACACGCTGAGATAAGTAATCACAGAGAACAACACGCCTGTTAGGGTTTTTTTGCTGAAGTGACTTTATTTAACTGATCAAACACGGAGCTGCATGGAAGACAATGTACGTCTCCACCAGGAAATATAGTCCCAGGAGGAGATGGCTTTTACACAGAAATTAAAACAACCATGCCTTCTATAATCGTGCGTAAGTGTTAGAAGGTAAAGGTGTGTGTGTCACCTGAACATCTGAGTTTGAAAGATTAGGAAATTTTTTAAAAAAATAACAGGAAAACTAAAATACAATTTTATATTTTGGAAAATTGGTAACATATATAGAGGTTGTATAAATTGGACTCAAGCATGAAGGATCGGCGGTATGGTCCTTTAAATCTCACAGCTCCAGCCAAAGCAGGAGGACAAGCAGTTTATGGATTTTTGTGTACATCAGTGTCTTATATAAACGTGTTATACACTATGATATTTTCACAAGTTGATATTAAAGAAAACTTTGCAAAAGATGTTCAGATTTTCAACATGGAAATAGTTTGGAGGAACTATGGAGGATTTTGTTTGTTGTTTGCCTGGCTGATGGTGTTTGCAGGAGAGTTTTTCTAAGCTGAAATTCATCATAATTCATCATAATATACATCTATAGAACAGATTCAGCGTAGAATTGTAGGTAGTTGCGTAATGTGCTGGTTTGCGTTAAATGCTCGTTGACTCAGACATTAAACACACGTCCACCTTTACGTGTCCCTCCTGTTTTAACATGACCACGCTTCCTTCACAGATTCAAAAAATGCCTTTAAACACTGAAAAAACAAAAAAGGGGCTGGGCCAGTATGGCCGCCGCCACCGCCGCCACTGATGAGCCTTGATAAATGATAGTGACGGTGGTAGGTAGGTCACGGACTGTGAGATCTGCAGAGCAGCTACAGGTGATTTTAGAAAAACGTGACTTTTACAGTGAACATTTCACGTTAATACAGAGTTAATTAATAAGGCTATTAATATTATAAAACCAGGAGTGATTCTTCTTTTGTTAGCTGAATCTTACTGAGTGACTGACTGGTGTGCATGTTTGTGCATGTGTGTGTGCATGTGTATACGTGTAAGTGTGCATGTGTGTGTGTGCATGTGTGAGAATTGCCATCACGTGACGTGGAACAGGACCGGGGCCTGCGGTGGCAGATTTCTGTCAGACATCACGTACATCAAACCTTTAACATCAAACAAGCATTTACCGTGATAACTCTGTGTTTTCTCTCCTCTGAGGTCAAAGGTCGTGTTTTATGTGTTTTTATTGCACCACAGATTTACAGACGACTTGCAGCTCCGCCATCTTATAAACTCAGCTTAAACGGCGCTGAGTGAAGTGGATTCATCTGAAACATGTCAGACAATGCAATCTGATCTGACAGGAAGTAGAGCTGAAATCAATACGAACGATGTAACACTGATTTTAGAAGTAAATAATACTACAAACTGTACCAACATGATAAAGTAGAAGTACAAGTAGAAATAACTAAATCCTGTAATATTTCAGCATGTAAACAGTAACTCTGCTGACAAAAAGCCACCGCTAAGCTAATTACACTCCATCGTTAGCTTGTTCTGTCGCAGGAAGTACAGCTAGCTAACGCTGCAGCTACGCTTGATGAGTCAGCATCACTTCCTGTTTGTTGTGCATCTGAAATCAGCTGATTGGCTCTCCTCCTCATGTGACTTGTGACTTTCTTGGTATTCAGGTGTTTCTACAGAGCCTCTAAGGCAGGGGTGCCCAATACGTCGATCGCGATCGACCGGTAGATCGCAAAGGCAGTGCAGGTAGATTGCAAGCCATTCAA